>MU399924.1:0-114237 GCA_022578945.1 Hypoxylon fuscum | reverse complement strand
CCAGCGATTCCAGCGATTCCAGCGATTCCAGCGATTCCAGCGATTCCAGCGATTCCAGCGATTCCAGCGATTCCAGCGATTCCAGCGATTCCAGCAAATCCAGCAATTCCAGCAAATCCAGCAAATCCAGAAATTCCAACCATACTGGCTAAATCCACTGATTCCAGCGATTCCAGCGATTCCAGCGATTCCAGCGATTCCAGCGATTCCAGCGATTCCAGCGATTCCAGCGATTCCAGCTATTTCAGCCATACTGGCTGAATCCAGCTGATTCCAGCGATTCCAGCTGATTCCAGCTATTTCAGCTATTTCAGCCATACTGGCTGAATCCAGCGATTCCAGCGATTCCAGCTGATTCCAGCGAATCCAGCGAATCCAGCGATTCCAGCCATACTGGCTGAATCCAGCGATTCCAGCGAATCCAGCTGATTCCAGCCATACTGGCTGAATCCACTGATTCCAGCTATTCCTGCGATTCCAGCGATTCCTGCGATTCCTGCGAATCCAGCGAATCCAGCGATTCCAGCTATTCCAGCTATTTCAGCTATTTCAGCTATTTCAGCCATACTGGCTGAATCCAACGATTCCAGCGATTCCAGCTGATTCCAGCTATTTCAGCTGATTCCAGCCATACTGGCTGAATCCAACGATTCCAGCGAATCCAGCAATTCCAGCTATTCCAGCTATTTCAGCTATTTCAGCTATTTCAGCTATTCCAGCTACTCCAGCTATTCCAGCGATTCCAGCCATTCCAGCGATTCCAGCCATACTGGCTGAATCCAGCTGATTCCAGCGATTCCAGCTGATTCCAGCGAATCCAGCAATTCCAGCTATTTCAGCCATACTGGCTGAATCCAGCGATTCCAGCGATTCCAGCTGATTCCAGCTATTTCAGCTGATTCCAGCCATACTGGCTGAATCCAGCGATTCCAGCTGATTCCAGCTATTTCAGCTATTCTAGCTATTCTAGCTATTCCAGCTATTCCAGCTATTTCAGCCATACTGGCTGAATCCACTGATTCCAGCGATTCCAGCGAATCCAGCTGATTCCAGCCATACTGGCTGAATCCACTGATTCCAGCCATTCCAGCCATACCGGCTGATTCAGCTGTCCTCCGGACAGGTATTAACTTTTTTTTTTCGGCCGCTCTTCATTCCATCCTATCCCCGGTTCCCAATTGCGTACAAGACCCCCCCGGCTCCCAATTAAAGCCTTCCGCGAGGAAAAATTTTTCGAACTTTTTTTTTTCGTCTGGAGCTCCCCAAAGCTTACTCCAGCCCGGCGCTGGAGTCCCCGGAGCTTGCGGAGGGCCGACGACAAGCCTGGCTGGTGTTTGCGTAGGGCCGTAGCGGAGGACGAAAAAAAAAAGTTCGAAAAATTTTAATTTATATTATAATATTTTTTATATTATAATATAATTTTTTTTTATAATTTTAATATTTATATTATAATATTAATTATTTTTAAAATTTAAAAAAAAAATATATATTTATTTTAATAATTTTATTATTTATTATTTAATTTATTATTATATTTTATTTATTTTATTAAAAATTTAATAATAAATAAATAAAAAAAAATTATTAAAAATTAAATTAATAAAATAAAAAATATTTATTTATATAAATTTAAAATTTATTTATAATTATTAATTTATTAATAAAATTTATTATATTAAAATATAATTTTTTAAAATATTTTTATATTTATATTATAATATATTTATTAATTTTTATTTTATATTAAAAATTTAATAATTTAAATTATTTAAAATTAAAAAATTTATATAATATTAAATTTATTAAAAATTTTATAATTAAAATAAAAAAAATATATATATATAAATATAAAATATATTAATTATTATTAATTTATATAATATAATTTTTTTTTATATTTTTAAAATTTATATTATAATATTTTATATTAAATATATTTATTTAATATTAAAAATTATTATTATTTTAAAATATAAATTAATAATTTAAATAAAATTAAATTTATATATTAATAATATATTTAATATAATATTATTTTATTATAATTTATTATATTATATAAAATAAATAAATAAAATAAATAAATAAATAAGTAAAAAGGTATAAATTTTTTAATTATTTAATATGAAAATAAGTGGGCCGGAGGGGGGGTTTTATCGTTTTAGCGAATTAAGTTATATGGCTTATTTTAATGCCCGTAAAATACACTCTTATTTTGATGTTCCTGACCCGGTTTTAATAAGCAGCCCGATTTTTTCATTGGAGCATCAGCCCTCTGGAAAAGCCTTGGCATGCGGCTTAGCCCGCTGGCCCGATCATACATAGTAGCCTTAAAATTGCTTTCCAACCAATTAAATCATCGGAGACCGGAAACTCAGGGGTTAATCAATCAATGTCTCATTGCAGAAGATCGTGATCATGCTTGTCAAGATCGAAGTTGATCATTCACAGGTACATTGGGTAGTATTTGCATCGAAATGATGGCCACATGCGCACTACACTCGTGATATTTTCAGATATTATCAAATATTATCCGGTCAATGCAGGTTTAGGCTCTAGGTGCAACCTTCATGCAGTCATGCAGGTCGAGCCATGGTTTAAATCAACATACATTCTTCATCCCGATTTTAATGCAAGGGGTTGTGTCACTCCGTATCGATGTTTATGTTGTCAGACGCGAGCTCAGCGAGCCGAGCCTCTCTCCTACCACATATCTAACGCCTACCCCTATTATGTGGCGTCGTAAGCTGAATTATCTGACGAACGAATATTCAAGCATTGCTGGTAATTACAAAAGAAAGGTCCTACCAATCATACATCCCCCAAGGCAACGGAGCCCGACAACTCAAATGCAGCCAGGTAAGTATGTACCTTATATTTTTCTGGACAGGGGGTGCGGACGTGGTGGCGGGTGGCTTCCTCGTATTTTACACGCATGATGCGAATTATTTAAGCTTGGCAAGAGAGAGCTCGAACGATTCAGACCGCGACAATTCACGGGAATCTCTAAAGGGGCTGCGAAATGCGTGCAGGCGCTTAAGTGTTGCATTGGGAGAAGGGAGAAGGACCGAGACCACGGCGCAATTGAATAGCACGACAGAAGTCTCACTCACTATATCCACGCGACTTTTCTTCCTATCCTTCTTTTCTCATTTTTTCTCATTTTTTTACTTTTTTTATAAAAAGGTCGACATGCCGATTATATGAAAAATTTGGTTGTTGTTGGCTCTAGACGCGGCAAGACATATCGCGTCTTGCGCGACAGGTACACGCCAGTTCTTTAAACCGCATGCTCTATAGAAGCTCGTTGGGCAACCGCGAATAAGTTCAATCTCTGGGAGCCGCTTTGGAAGCGCGTCGATATGTCGACACTATTCTGGTGGACGATATGTTGCCTTTGGATTTATTCCCCGGCTTCCGGGGCGACAATCCCGAAAGACTCGAGCTCTTCTGATGTCGACACGACACGAGCAGCCGTGGATGCTATGATGGCATTATACGACAATACGACAGGCCTATGGGACCCTGACAACCCCGGGTCATCCTGGTGGCAGAGCGGTGTTGCCCTTTGGGCCCTATCGGACTACATGGTCAAGTCTGGATCACGCGAGTATCTCACCCAAGCAGAAAACACGGTCAACATTCAGCGCGCACCGCTCGACTGGTGGCCGGAAGGAGGTGGGGACTTCCGCGCCGATAGTACCGACGACACAGGTTGGTGGGCCCTCGCGATGACGAGCATGTATCAGCTTACGGGCGATGAAGAGTACTTGGATATCGCCAAGGAAGACGAAGCCTACATGTTCGACTACTGGAACACGACAACGTGCAGCGGGGGGCTCATATGGAGTATCCCGACCCGGACCTACCACAATGCCATTAGTAATGAGCTCTATCTGGAATTGACGGCGACCCTGCACAATCTCATCCCCGGTGACACGCTATATCTGAATCATAGCTTGATGGAGTGGGAGTGGTTCAACAACAGCGGCATGATCAACAGCGAAAACCTCGTTAACGACGGGTTGACGGACGATGCTACATGCGTTAACAATGGAGCGACGACGTGGACGTACAACCAGGGCGTGATCCTCGGCGGCCTGGTCGAGCTGAGCAAAGCCACAGGAGACCAGTCATACCTCGACACGGCGCGTCAGATTGCCGACGCCACGCTTAGCAGCGCGACCCTCGTCCAGGGCGGAATCCTGACCGAGCCCTGCGACACCGAAGAAGAGTGCGAGCCGAACGGCACAGCGTTCAAGGGAATCTTCATGTGGGAGCTCGGGAAGCTCGACGCCGTCCTAGACGACCACCCTTACAAGACGTTCATCACGGACAACGCTCGCGCCGCGTACGAGAACGCGCGCAACGGGTCCGACTTCTACGGGTTTCGCTGGCAGGGCCCGTTCGATAACGTGACGATCGGCACGCAGGAATCTGCGGTAGACCTCTTGATCGCGGCTTATTTGCAGTGATGTAAACATTGGCACGAGGTGGAATGAAGACTGCCGAATCAAATATGCTGTCTAACCTCTACTACACGTTAGTGGTAAGGCATCATAGATATTACTTATACGAGTCGTGTGCCACGTCTTGCATTTTCCCTTACAGCTTACGATGAACGAGACGGATACGAGACGACGATATATGACTTTTCCACACGCGGCAATAAGGCACGATATCGACGTCTTATAAAGGAGCAGCTTGGACACGGCAGAGTATGTGTCTTGTGTAAAACCGTGGGAATATTCCTCTGGATATCAGAAGGCCGGTGCCGTCTTGCGTATTCTTATTGGCAGTTGGATAGCGATAGCAGTTTTAAGAGTGGGTGAAGGTAGGTGGTTTCGATATCGTACTATGCATTCCACTGCCATCAGAGTATAAAAATAATGGGAGATTGGGGAGAAACAGGATCGAATAGTTTCTGGTGGCTCGAGATCCCGACTGGTACGGCGGCCAGCAGTTTAAGACTACCTACCTTATGTACAACTAACTCATTTGAAAATATTTATCCCGCCGAAAATGGCCATCATTCATACCTTACATCGTTAGGCACTCCCTCCCTTAGCGCCGGCACTCTCCAAGATGGTGGTAATGACTTCATGGTGCCCATTTCTAGCGATGTCCAATGCCGTCTTCCCAGAGTTGTTCTTCACCGTGAGATCAGCGCCGTGCTTGAGTAGGATCTCGGCAATCTCTTTGTGGCCGCGTGCCGCGGCTAGAAAAAGAATCGTGGGATGCTCGTCGTCGTAGTAGTGGTTGGCCTCTCCTCCGTGTCCGAGCATGAAATCCATGAGCTTTGGGTTGTTGCATGCATTTGCCCAGTATACGGGGCTTGTGCCGGTGAAGTCCCTGATGTTAACATTGGCGCCACTCTCGATGATGATCTTGGCACACTCCAGGTATTCTTCGTCACCTAGACCGTTCAACATTACCACACCTTGAAACGTGTTAGTACCTGTTAATAGCTTAAAGTCTAGAAGAAAGTGTGTAAAGGAATATGCCGTTAGCACTCACCGTTGTTCGGGTAGATGAAATTCGGATCAGCTCCACTGTCCAACAGAATACGAGTCATTTCGACATCTCTTAATACTCTCGCAGCAACAGCCAAGGGCGTTATTCCAGATAGCAGCTTATCTGCTAGTCTTTGGTGCGAGCTGTTGTTATTACTGAGCTTATCACGCGTCTCTAGTGGCAGGTATTCGTCCTTGTTGGCACCGTAGTTTAAGAGTAACCGCACAGCTTGTTTTTGATTCTGTAACATCGCCTCATATAGAGGAGGAAGTCCTAGTCCGTACCAATCAGTCCTAAGTTCGATTCAACTTGAGCAAGGTGGGAAATTCTACCATATGTGTTTCTTTGATTTGGGTCAAACCCTGCAGAAAGGAGAAGGTCTAGACTCTGCAGGTCGTTCGACTCGACAGCTTGATGAACAATATATGGACCTTTGGTTGACTTGTTGAGTTTTGGAGCTAGATCTTTGAGTAATATGCCAATACCGGATATTTCTTCTATCCTTTGAGTTAAGGGGAAAATCATATCAGCGCAACCGGTAAGAGAGCAGCCTCTTTGGACTAGGAGTATAGCCACGCTCATCGCTTCAGACGAGAGAGCAACGTTCAGAGGCGAGCGAAGCTGATTGTCTCTCGCATTGATGTCGGCACCGTGTTCGAGCAGGATTTGCGCCATCTCCGAGTCGTTATAGATAGCGCAGAAGTGAAGCGCTGTTTGCCCATTCTGCGTTCTCTCAGCTATCGAACAACCACGTGAGATGAGACGGACAACCCCGTCCTTGTCTCTAGCTCTTACTACGTCAAGCAAGGCAGTCGGCTCAGCGGAAAAGGGATGGGGTAGGATTTCACTCTCGTCAGGTTCCTGCAGGTTTGATCCCTGGCGTCGAAGGGGGGTTTCTGGTAGCTCATCGAAGTATCTTTCCAAGGTAAACGCAACATCCGTCGACTCGGATATAGATTGGCGCCGCCCTCCACGAGCCGACACACTCGCAACGTCGTCCTCCATCCGTCTTCGGACCCTCCTTCCGGTATTCCGATTGCGAAACTCGATGACGAGTTTCTCGTAGATCTTGTTGACGTCTTTCCTGATCTCATCCTGACCTTTACCCTCGAGAACCCTGTGGCTCGAGTTAGTCCTCCAATTCTTCGTCAAAATGAAATATCTTTTCTATCGAGAAAAGCATACGAACCCGTTGAGTGCTGATATAGTGATGTTCAAACTTGCTTTGCTCTCCTGTAGCCTTTCTCGCAGCGCTTTGATTTCGCTCTTCCGCATCACCCACCCTATCATCCTTAGCGGGCTCTTCCTTCCACCCCCTTTCTCGGCCAGGGGCGCTAGAAGTACTCGGATTGATTGCATGCTATCTTGGCATAAGCTGAGGTACTCCGTCAAACTGCTCACCAGCGCAAGTTCCTCTGATTTTAAATCATATCTCACGGAGATGTCCTGGACGGACCCCAGCACCGCGGACAGGCTCTGCACGTCGCGACGAATGTGCAATATTTCTTCGGGGGCATCGGCCATATCTTGTATCAATGAAATAAGGGTCCTCGCCGTCGATGCTGCGAGGGCGACCACCCCTGCAACGCTAGCAACCATAGATAGAGGATCGGCCATATTTACCAGAGCGCTTTGTGAAGAAATGGGCTCGGGAGATACGCTAAGTTTCGGTAGAGTCAGATATCTATACTACCGTAATTTTGTAAATCATTTTTTGAATTCTACGGCGAGCAATTGAGATTGGTGCTTAGATACCTTGAAGTAAGTTGCCTACTTCCCCGTGAGGCTTGGAAGGATTGCTTTGGGGCAGTGTTCTGTCCCCATGTTATGGTTGCCTCAACCACGGGCTGAAACATGCTTGCCTGCTATCCCATTGGCTAAGCCTGCTGTATATTTTCATAAATGTTAACGATAACGGATGCAATATGGACGTAAGCTATTAGGTAAGCCCCAGCACATGGTATTTTCATACTATTTTCATTGATAGGCACCTGGCCATACATGGTATACGAGTCGTGCATAGTAATAACCCTAGATGTAGCCGATCGAAGACCCGGCATAACTAGACGAAGCTTTGGCAAGGAAGAAAAAGAGGTTCGTTCCTTTGACTAGGTACCTATTTGATGGGTTCAAAATCACTGCGAGCACATTTCCTCTGCCGAATCGTGTCACCGACCATCTTTACTACCTAGGTATTCAGATACTCCAAACAACACAAATCCTAACTCTCACGCTCATAACCTCGAATCTGCCTTTGAAAGGGCGACGTAGCAGGACGTGGGGATTGGCGTGAGTTTGTCGACGACATCGTGCGAGCTGAGCTCGTCGGACAGTTTATGGAATTTGAAGTTCCATAGGAGCAACACGGTAACAATACGCATCTCGAGGTACGCGAGCCGTTTACCGAAACACCCCCTCGGGCCTCCGCTGAACGAGAGAAAGGGACCGGCAGTGGCTTCGTACACCTCCCTGCCGTCGTCGTCCACCTTAAGCCACCGTTCGGGCTTGAACATGTGAATATCGTTGGGATCCCACCGTGCGTGCAAGTTTTTGAGGCGCGAGGTTTCGCTGCGAACCTCGTCCGGGACAGGCAACGGAGGGCTCCGGAAGTCGGGCCCACCTGAAATCATGAAGACGACGGTTCCCTTAGGGATTTTCTTACCGAGAAGAATAGTGTCGACTGTGGCTTCTTTAGCGATCACCGGCGCAGGTGTGTCTAGACGAAGGTTTTCTTCGATCACCGCGTCCAGATACGGGATTGTTGATTTGCAGATTTCCACGGCGGACGGTTGGCGATCTTCGTCGTACGCCATGGCAAATGCCGACTGAAGAGCTGACCTTAGCTTCTCCTGAACGGCTGGATAGTCGGCAATATTCTTAATTAACCCTGCGTTGCATTAAGAATTAGCTAAATCGAGACTCGAAATGTGCTTAGATTTACGACTAAGCTTGTCTTCGCCTAATTAGCTATAGTTTGAGGGCGGTGATACTTACAACATAAAGCACTGTAAGTGGTCTCGTGGCCTCCCAGGACGTACCCGAAAAGCTATAAACAGAAATATCAACGAGTGTTGCTTGTGGGTAGCTAAAGTAACGAGTTTACGCAAGCCAGATACCGGCCACGCGACTTTGAGACTGCTAAATTCGAGATCATAGAACTTACTTCGTCGTAAATCTTCATAGAGTGAAACTCCGGCTTTCTCCCGTCTTTGGTTGCCGCGCGCATCTCACGCTGGAGGATGTGGTCCATGGCAGAGCGAGTCTCGTCCTCGCCGTTTCGTAGACGCACCAAGCTCTTCTCGATCTCGTCGTGGATCAACTTGTTCTTTTGTACAATACTCTTGGATAGCGTGGGATGAGTGAGCAGATCGTAGTAATGGTTGAAAACTGGAAAAAAGGTCTTGAACTGCTCGCCAACATGTTCGGTCACGATTCGGACCGCTTCTATCTCGGATTTGTAAGGCACTCGGGGGAATTCTACAGATCCATTTGCATTTACTGGAAATTCTGTATTGCTCAAGGTGGTGAGGTTGTCAAGCTGGGCTTTGAGAATACTCATACTATCATCTAGACCAAAGGCGACAGCGTTGATGATGTCGACTGCTGCATCGTAGATGTCGTCTGTCGCGCTGAACGGACGACCATCGGCAGCTTTGGTCCTCGATACCCACAGCTCGATCAAGGTCATCGTCTTGGCATAGATCTGTGGTACCGAGACCTGTACGCACCGACTTAGCTTTGCACGACGAGATAGAAAGAACCGGCAGACCAGCCCGGGCGGACTCTCACCTCGTGAAGGAAAGTAGGAGTCATTAGGTCCTTGACTAGTTCCTTATTCCCTTTGAACCGGGGATCGGTGGTAGTCATTGCAATGTGGTGCTCTTTTATGTGGTTACGCCAAACGTCCAAACCTGTGTGTTCTCGGTCGAACTCCTTGGTACGCCGTAATAGTACATCCTGAGTTTCTTGGAAATCGGCGAGGAGCACACTAGGTTTTGAGAGTGGGCTCGTCCAGATCTGAGTGATAGCCGAGTTGTGTCGCTGATTATGAGCGTACAGCCACGGCCGAAGTCGGCCGGTCTTCTTTATGTGCGCATTGATCTCGGGGAGGCTTCCCAGGAGAGTCCTCGTAGCGCTTTCATCGTAGGGTATTCCAGGAATCGGCTTTGGCAGTGCCCACCAATAAATAAGAAGTAGGAGGGAGACAGCAGCAGCAAGGTAAATGAGGTTGTTTAGAGAGAGTCTAAGGGTGGAGAGCGAGACGTCTTTTATGCCCGAAGCCATAGTGTAATACATAGGTAGATATAACCTACGGAACTATGCCTGCTTGTAGTGTTTAGTATCTGACAGAATACTTGAGCAGATTATAGTAGAAGAGTTTGATTTTAGTCATTGTTGGTCGTCTTCCCGATTGCTTTATAGTATCCTAGGTTAGGTAAGGGAGGTCTACACTTTGTCTATTAGTTTATATCATCGTACTCCCTACTTGAGAGGACAAGTAGTTCCAACACAAGGTACATATGTGACCGGTCCCGAAGCTAGGTGTGCTGCCAAGTACGAGCAGTGCCGGTTTACGTATCAAGTTTGTTGTTAGACTCGTTAGAAATGTGTGGCTTCACTAGGAGTTTCGAGGTTGGTTGTTGTTGATGTTATGACGAGGGTCGAGGTACCTAAGGGAGTATTTTGATTGATTTTACGAGAAAAGATTCAGCCAGCAATACACCTACAGAACTACAGATTGAACTTGATACGATACCTGTTCTTCTTTGTCTTCTAGCGTATGTATGCTGGGTTATTATCCCCTAAGGATCCAAACAAACTAGGGTGATTTTAGTGCCCTCCTCACCTATTTATGATGGACGTATCAGATGGCACCGATTTAAGATATATGCCATTAATTTATATGGGCTGCAATTGAATTGATGTATCTATGCGTTGAAATACAGGTAAACCCGTGGTATCTTTAATAAAAGATACATATGTATATCAATTGAGTCGGCCGGTAGAGGGATAGGATTTGTGAGGTGGTTGAGCTAAATCCCGTAGGCCGGAGTTTTTGCACAGCCATCAGGCAATCATCCCAAAACCTCTTAGCCAATCACGATACTCACTAAAGTAAGCTATTATAATAGGAGCAGATAGAAGATATCCCAAACAAATTGACGTATCCGAATTGGTGTAGTGGCTAACATTTGACGCTCTCATGTTTAAAAACATCCGAACCGTCAAGCCCGGGGTTCGATTCCCCGATTCGGAGTTTGCTTTTTTCTTTCTTTTTTTTGTGATGATTTTACCTATTATTATCGTCCTTCTTTTTTCACGTTTTAATCCTAACCCTTTTTATTATGCGCAAATCATCTATGCATGTCATCTTAACATCTTACCGGTACAGCTAGGGTGAATTCGCACAAATGTGATGACCATTGTGCTATGAATGCAATGTAGTAGCCAACTTGCACGTGAAGATTTATGATCTCGTAACAATATAATATTGGCAAAGGCCGTTGGTGGCACAAGAAGCTCCCTATCGACGGGATTTGTAGATGATAATGATTCTTATTATTTGGCAAACTTGGGTTTGTCGTATCCCTTGATGCCATGCCTCCGCAAACCCAACGCCGATGCTATGCGACCACGCCCCCATAAAATTGAATCCAGACTCGACAGTTCAAATTTGATCAAGCCTTCAGGCGACCTCCGCTTCCGGTCTTGAAGCCCTCGAGAATGACAGCCCAGGTGCTATTTTCGCTACCGAATCCAGCCTTGCCCGTGGCGATCCTGCGCATGAGGAGGGTGTCCTTGGCTACTCCCGATCTCTTCGCCTCGGCACTTTCTAGGCTCTCCTTGAACCATTGCTCTTCCTCTGCGTCGAACGGCAGGCTCGTCAACTCAAGTGCCTTGTCGGCTCCCTGATCGCTACGAGCAGACTCTAGCACGGACATGACGAGACGGTGAAACAGTGGACGGCGCATGAAGTCGGCGTGGGATCGCGTGAACTGGAAGGCGTCGACGACGCTCGTTCGCGCGATGGCAGTGAAGAGCAGTTCCAAGGCCGAGGAGGACTGGATCACGGGCTGGACACTGTGGTAGTAGGCGAGGGGAAGACTGTAGTCGCCGTCCTTGGCGTGGCGGACTAGGACGGTGATGATATCGTCGACGAAATCGGGTTGGAGCGAAGGATGTGTGAGGTACTGCAAGGCGACGTCGAACTTTTGGGAGTCCATATACCATAAGCCCTGCATGAAGATCTTGTACTTGTCGGGCACGTTGGCTTGGTTGGCAAAAGGCTCGGCGCAGTTGACGCCGTTTCGATGATCGAGGTCGAGGAGGAGGTAGAAGACTACGGAAGCCTTGTGGTGGACAGTAGCATTCTTGCTCTCGCATATATGTTGGTGAAGCTGTCGCAGGGCAGCTTCGTTCTTGGGGGGATAGTGGCTGGCGGCCTTGGAGAGGTTCAGAGCCTTCAAGACTCGGTCGATGAATAGAGAACCGTCGAGACTTCGGCGGGCGGCTTCGATCTGTTGGATGAAGCTGCGATTGTAGGGAAAAGGATCCAAGGAGCCGAATATGCGATCGAATTGGGCGTGTTCGAGACGCATCTTGATTTTTAAATATGATGTCGCAATGTACTTGCGACAATCGGGTATCTTTTGGAGAGGAGGAAGAAGCAGAGATTAGGTACGGTAGAAGTGAGAAGAGGAAGAGGAATGTATCATACATACAAAGATATAAAATAAAGTATTAGTTTGTAGTTTGATGGATCTCGTAGCTACCCCTAGCTTCGAGCTACATGTACGCAATAAAGTTAGGTGGGTAAGCCGGTAATTCTTCGGATAGATGGAATCCTCTCTGTGGGTACTTGTGCAACGCGTTTATCAAGGTTAGATTGGTGGGGGAATGAGGAGGGGGCAGGTGCCAGGTGCCAGGTGGTGGTGGGCACTAGGATTGTTTATGTTTACTTTTCCCAGTTGGGTAAAACCTTAAGCAATTTATTCCAATTCATCATTCACCGACGATCAACTAAAGGGAAAAAGATATAAGTGTACTTTGTATGACTTTGACTTGAAAAGAGAGGAAGGATAGAAAGAAAAGAAAAGATTAGGTGCCCAATCATTTCCAGTTTCCAGCCATGTCTACACGACCAACCCGTCGCGCCGCAGCAGCTCGTCGCGCAGCTATCGTCGATTCCGACGATTCCGACGATGCCGTAGCGGAAACCACCCAGAAGATAAAAGAAGAAGATAGCGAAGATGAGTTCGCTCCCGAAACCTCAACCACCAGGTCTTCGCGACGCCAAACCCAGACCAGAAGGAAATCTACCGCCCCCGCCACCCCTACTGCGACACCACGCCCAAACCGTTCCAGGAAGAGTGTTGCTAGTGTCGCCCTGGAACCATCCATGGAGGAAAGTGAGATGCTAGACCCAGATCAGTCCGCCGTCACCGCCATCGGCCCAGAATCCTCTACCAAGAAAGCCTCGCCCAAGAAGCGAAAGAGCGTCGCACCGCGCAAGGTCAGCAGGGAGTCAACCGCTACACCCGAAAGTCAGCCTCCTATGCCAACCCCTGCCCATTCCGAGGAACCATCCGAGCTCCACGGCACGCCTTTGGCTGATATCACCAACCAGAGTGTCAACGAGCAACGGCAGCAGTCCCCCGATGAAACGATCACTCAAGTTAAGCCCATCAAACCCATGGATACCATCCTGGAGAGACCTATGGATATTGTCCTAAAGTCGCGCAAGATGGCTATGCCAACCGTTCAAGAAGATACGGGCCCCAAGCCTCGTATCGTTATTACTTATTTGATCTTGAACAATTTCAAGAGCTACGCCGGTCGACAAGAGGTCGGCCCATTCCACGCCTCCTTTTCCTCCGTAGTAGGGCCTAACGGTTCTGGAAAATCTAATGTTATCGATTCGCTCCTCTTCGTCTTCGGATTCAGGGCCAGTAAGATGCGACAGGGAAAGATCTCTGCCTTGATTCATAACTCGGCTGCTCACCCGAATCTCGATCACTGCGAGGTGGCTGTTCATTTTCAGGAAGTCATGGACTTGGTTAGTATACCCTCTCCTATCTATATATACATATAACTGACCGCATTTCTAGCCGGGCGGTGGAGCAGAAGTCATCCCCAACTCCCAGATCGTCATCTCCAGAAAGGCCTTCAAGAACAACGCGAGTAAATACTACATCAACGGCGGCGAATCCAACTTCACCACCGTCACCGCCCTCCTCCGCGACCGAGGCATCGATCTGGACCACAAGCGTTTCCTCATCTTGCAGGGCGAAGTCGAGTCCATCGCTCAGATGAAGCCGAAGGCCGCCAACGAACACGAAGATGGTCTCTTAGAGTATCTCGAAGATATCATCGGTACCTCCAAATATAAGACGCCTATCGAAGAGTCGGCTACCGAAGTCGAGACCCTCAACGAGGTCTGCATGGAGAAGAGCGGCCGTGTTCAGCACGTAGAAAAGGAGAAGAACAGCCTCGAAGACAAGAAAAACAAGGCCCTAGCCTACATCCGAGACGAAAACGACCTGACCCTGAAGCAGTCGGCACTTTACCAGCTCTACATCAGCGAGTGCAACAACAACGTAAACGTCACAGAAGAGGCCACCAGTCAGATGCAGGCTCAACTCGACGCCGAGCTCGAAAAGCACCAGGGCAGCGAACAGGTCATCAAACAACTACAGAAGACCTACGCCAAGGGTTCTAAAGATTTCGAGTCCCAGGAAAAGAATGTTCAAGGCCTCGTCAAGGAGGCGGCCAAGTTCGAGCAAGAAAGGGTCAAGTTTGACGAGAAGAGAAAATTCTTGGCCGACAAACAAAAGAAGCTGGAAAAGACGATTGCTAACGCCGAAAAATCCACAACTGAGGCAGAGGAAACTGTTGAACAATGCACCGAGGAGATCACTTCGCGTGCCGAGGAGATCGTGACTCTTGAACAGCGTATGAGAGACGAGGAATCGGAGCTGGCGACAATCAGAGATAGCTTGAAGGGGAAGACGCAGGTATTCTCGGATCAGATCGCCGTCAAGCAGAAGTCTCTCGAGCCCTGGAAGGACAAGATCAACCAGAAGCAGTCTGCCATCGCCGTCGCCGAATCCGAGCTGACCATTCTTGAAGAGAAGGCCAATGCCGGCGCAGTCGCCCTCGAGGAGATGCAAACCAAGATCGCCAACATCGAGCAAGGTCGCACCGAAAAACTTGCCGAATTAAAGGAGTCCCAGGCCGAGAAGGTGAAGTTGGAAAAGGAAGCCAAGAAGACCGAGACCGACCTCGACAGCTTAGCCCAGATGGAACCTAACGTCCGGTCCAAAGTATCGAATGCTAGACAGAAGGCGGAAGAAGCGAGATCCAGCCTTTCTCAGACTCAAAATCGAGGCAACGTGCTTACTGCCCTGATGCGAATGAAAGAGTCTGGTCGGATCGATGGCTTCCACGGCCGTCTCGGTAATCTTGGTATGATCGATGAGAAATACGATGTTGCTATTTCCACAGCCTGTCCTTCTCTCGACAACTTTGTCACCGACACGGTAGAAGCAGGCCAGCAGTGCATTGAATACCTTCGGAAAACCAACCTCGGACGGGGCAACTTCATATGTCTGGATAAGTTGCGCGTGCGCGACTTACAACCCATCCAGACCCCCGAGAATGCGCCGCGACTATTCGACCTGATCAAGGCTAAAGAAGACAAATTCCGGCCTGCCTTCTATCACTCCCTGCAGGACACCCTGGTCGCAAAGGATCTAGCTCAGGCGAACCGGATCGCGTACGGCGCTAAGAGATGGCGAGTAGTGACACTCGATGGAGAGCTCATCGACAAGAGCGGTACCATGTCTGGAGGTGGCAACACCGTAAAACGGGGCTTGATGTCTAGCAAGCTCGTGGCCGAAACGACTCAGGAGCAAGTGGCCAAGTACGAAAGCGATCGTGACTCTATTGAGCAAAGGTTCCAAGAATTCCAGGACCACCAGCGAGAACTGGAGACCCGTCTCAGATACCTGAAAGAGCAGATCCCTCAGCTGGACACCAAGATGCAAAAGATCGGCCTAGAGGTGCAAAGCGCCGAAAAGAATCTCGCGGATGCTCAGCGACGCGTCAAGGAGTTAAGCAAGGAGCATCAACCCTCGCAGTCCGACGATACCAGAGTGGCTGTTCTGCAAAAGGAGATCGCCAAGCTGAATAAGGAGATGTCGAAGCTCTATGCCGAGACCGAAGGCGCAGAAGCCGAGATTAAAGAATTGCAGGACAAGATCATGGAAGTTGGTGGCGAGAAACTTCGTGCCCAGCGTGCCACGGTCGATGCGATCAAGGAGGAGATATCCTCTCACAACGAGGAGACTTCAAACGCAGAGGTGAAGAGGGCCAAGGCGGAGAAGTCCAAGACGAAGCTCGAAAAAGATCATGCCAAAGCAACGAGAGAGCTAGAAGCTGCGATACGCGACTTGGAGAACCTCGAAGAAGAGGTGGAGAACCAGGGCAGCATATCGGAGTCCTTGAACGCCCGTGTGGAGGAGGCTGAAGCAGAACTCGGAGAGAAGAAGCAGGAATTGTCTAGGCTAAAGGCCGAGCTAGATGAGAAGACGTCGGAGCTCAACGAAACCCGTGCTGTCGAAATCGAGATGCGCAACAAGCTAGAGGAGAACCAGAAAGCGCTCGTCGAGAACCAGAAGCGTCTACGCTATTGGAACGAGAAACTGGGCAAGCTTGTTCTCCAGAACGTCAGCGACCTCAGCGGACCGCCGGCGGCCAAGAAGCCTACCGAAGGGGATGGCGAGAAAGGCGAGGAAGGTCAAGAAGAGCCTACGGAGGTCGAAAAGGAAGAAGAATCCCAAGAGCAGCCCGAGGAGCTTCCGCGGTTCACGGAGGACGAGCTCCAAGATATGGATAAGGAGTCTCTCAAAGCCGAGATCGCCGCGCTCGAGGAGAAGACGCAGAATGTGAACGTGGACGTCAGCGTCCTATCCGAGTATCGCCGCCGCGTCGAAGAGCACGCGGCCCGGTCGTCGGATCTGGCCAGCGCCATCCAGCAGCGCGACGCCGCCAAGAAGCGGTGCGACGACCTGCGCCGGCTGCGGCTCGAGGGCTTCATGGAGGGCTTCGGCACCATCTCGCTCCGGCTGAAGGAGATGTACCAGATGATCACGATGGGCGGCAACGCGGAGCTGGAGCTCGTCGACAGCCTGGACCCCTTCAGCGAGGGCATCCTGTTCTCCGTCATGCCGCCCAAGAAGAGCTGGAAGAACATCAGCAACCTCAGCGGCGGCGAGAAGACGCTGTCCAGCCTCGCGCTGGTCTTCGCCCTGCACCACTACAAGCCGACGCCGCTGTACGTCATGGACGAGATCGACGCCGCTCTGGATTTCCGGAATGTGAGTCTCCCCCCCCCTCTATACATACCTAAACATAGTTTTCTACTTTCGCTTTGTCCCGTTTGCTAATGGAATATGCAGGTCTCGATCGTGGCCAACTACATCAAGGAGCGCACCAAGAACGCGCAGTTCGTCGTCATCTCGCTGCGCAACAACATGTTCGAGCTGGCGGCGCGGCTGGTCGGCGTGTACAAGGTGAACCACATGACCAAGAGCGTGACCATCGAGAACCGCGACTTCATCGCGCGCGGCGCCGTCGCGAGGCAGCAGCAGGCGACGGCGACTTCGTGATGATGTTGATGTGGTGTTAATGTTAATGACGGGACCTGTTCAGGGTTTTAGGGTATACACCTACTACTACTTGGGTGTTTATGGATGAAATGATTGGCATAGCGTGCGATGCGATGCGATGCGATGCGATGAATGGGCTTACTACCGTGTTTGGGACGGTTGGCGACGGGGGAAAGGTCACGGAACTGCTACGAGTTGAACGGGAGGGAACGACAAATATCCACGTATGGGCCTGTCTATCTGTCTGGTCGTCTGCTCGAAATGAAGTATCTTGGTATTCTTGGTATGGCGTTTTCCGACTGTAATAATAAACGTCGAATGTGCCTCTTCGTATTTATATTACATTTTTACTATGCGTTCACTACTCTGGTCACCCTGTAGTATGGCACACATTGTTATAATCGCATAACTCGAATTCCTCTCTACATGCTAGAAAGCCTTATACTCATATTGTACGGTCCGTCTCTGTAAACCTATCATTAGGTGGAAGACATCGTTGGTTTTATTTAGACTACCAGCGTTGCTCGGTTTACAACATAAGAAAGTGATGCAGTCCGGAAGAAGAGTTGCATTTCTACCGGTAATATCTGGAATTGAATAGATGTGCTCACGTTCTTGGTTCTACTTCCCTACTAGAGATAAATATCTACCTTCAGGTAGCACTCGTAAATTTTTACTTCCACGACGGTGTACCCTAATATAGCTTCATCAAAGTCGAACAATATTGACTGCCTGGTGGACAGAGATTAAACGCTGACTCAGATGCTGTGTGTGGATTTTAGAAAAAATAATCGTTAGCAAATATTTACCCCAAAAAATGGACGAGCAGGGAGTCGAACCCTGGACTTCTCGCATGCGAAGCGAGCACTCTACCACTGAGTTACACGCCCTGTGGAAGATGGTTGGATGAAAAATGTTTCCAATCTACTATATACCAAACCATTTTATTGTCTTGTATATACCACGATTTACAGTGAGAAATCCTAGTAAGATTGTGTCTAAATTACATAGTTAGAAGTGATGTGCCTTTAAATTCAGATAGAATACAGATATTTTAGCATAAAACTCCTAGTTTTGGGAGAATATGATGATTATGAACTGATGTTGATGTAAAAGGATGATTGCATAATATGATAGAGTAAAGGGGTATGACGTGAAGGTCCGGGGTTCAATTCCCCGAGCGTCCATGTTTACGTTTTGATGCTCTGCTCATGTTGTTGTGAGCAGTAATTTTTTGTTTTGTTTTGGTTATTAACCCGGTTCTGACAACTGGGAGAGTCAGGGTTGGTGGGGTCGATAGATAGTTTTTGTAGATATCGCCATTCAAAACACAGGGTTTCTGTCCCCTTCCTTGACTTGTTGGCAGATATTGTAGCATTAGAGCCGCCATGTCAATCAGATTGGGATATCGAGTTCACATCTAGCAGTTCGGGAACGCAAGGGTATAAATCAGTCACGGTAAAAGGTCGCAAAGCATTTGTGTACGTCGTGGCAAGTATGACTTCAATTCATAAGTCATTTATCTGCGAAAACCATGCTTTTTTCATGCACGTTGAGACCATTTCCGAAGGCCAGACTCGTTTCCCAGATCCGTCCATTTCCTTAAGACACCGAAACCAATTCCTCTCAAGTGGCCTTAGCAGTTTGAGTAGGAGTCACCTTCTTGCCATCCTTGTTGTATCGCACACGCGGCGGGGGAGCCCTGTTACGGCGACCTACGCGGGATCGGACACTAGAGAAGGGAGTATTGTTAGCGATTCTCGTTCTATGATCACGAAGGGGAAAGGGGGAAGTATGTCGGAGGTTCAACCAAGGCTCTTCTCAGGCGCATACGCAGCCCTGAAGACGAGCGCGTAGTCGTTACTCCCGACGGGAACGACGTACCGGACAATCTTGCCATGAATGGCACAAGAGACACAGTACTGCAGCTTGAGGTACATCTTGGGAACAGTGTACTCGGCGAAGACGGAGGCGTCCGAAATGTCACCTGATATTTTGTCAGTATTGAATATCGAATAGATGTTGGAATTGAATCATATATGTTGGAGTTGGAATTTGAATTAGACGTACGAATGGCAGCAGACTCGACCATGTTTCGGATGGTGAAGCGCTTGATGGCCTTGTCCTTGGGGGTGCATCGCGAGCAGTTGCTGCATCGGATGGGCTTGACGTGGCCGCGGCCCTTCTTGTTGCGACCGTTGTTCTTTCTCTTCTTGACCATGATGGCGGTGTTCTATTGCTGTAGTGGTTAGAATGGGAAGTCGAGACAAAGAGGGCGATGGTGGAGTGAGGATGGCACGTACCGAGTTGGTTGATGGGAAAAGTTGTCGGAGAGAAAAAAGGTAAAGGTGAATTGTAGTTACAACGGTTGGAATTGGTGCGCGGGAAGTTTGTCTGGTGGATGGTGATGGTCTTGGTCTAACCCCACTACCGCACAAGAAAATGAAAATGAATTGGCGGCTCTTAGGGTACCACAGCGCGTAATGCAAATGTGCAGGGCAAGTGGAAACCAAAACCCTAGCACGTGATTTTCATCGGTCAAATCAGAGTAGGTGGTGGGGGCAACAAGGGCAAGTTACCGAGCTCCGTCGAGACCCACCACACACAGCACTCTAAGTCGGAGTACAACTTTTCTTTGCGGCTGGAACTTTGAACATTTGATTTTCTCTCTTTTTCATTCCACAACAGAAACATCTACAAGGTTGCTTAGGACGGCAATAGTAATATTGTCTAGGTATGTTTGAATTATCATCTTCTTCTAATCATCCAGATGCATTCGGATTTCTATGTCTCATTCACATCACCAAATCACCCGCATGAGCGCATCCATTCTTTCTCTTCCCCAGTTGAATTCCCAGTCTTCTCAATTCCCAACACCGGTGATGTTCCCCCCTAACAATTATTCTAGGCAATCATGCAGATCTTCGTCAAGACCCTTACGGGCAAGACTATCACCCTCGAGGTGGAGTCGAGCGATACCATCGACAATGTCAAGTCCAAGATTCAGGACAAGGAAGGTATCCCCCCGGACCAGCAGCGATTGATCTTCGCCGGCAAGCAACTCGAGGATGGCCGAACCCTATCCGACTACAACATCCAGAAGGAGAGCACCCTTCACCTCGTCCTGCGCCTCCGCGGTGGTGCCAAGAAGAGGAAGAAGAAGGTCTACACCACCCCCAAGAAGATCAAGCACAAGCGCAAGAAGACCAAGTTAGCCGTCCTCAAGTACTACAAGGTCGACGGCGATGGCAAGATCGAGCGTCTGCGCCGAGAATGCCCTGCCGACACCGTAAGTTCTCTCTCACTCTCTTCCTCACTTACTATTTAGCTAACCCCATACAGTGCGGTGCCGGCGTCTTCATGGCCGCCATGCAGGACAGGCAGTACTGTGGTCGCTGCCATCTCACCTACGTCTTCGACAAGCAGTAAACGCTTCGACCTTGGGTGCACGGGTTAAGGGTTAGGGATTCGGAACGATGGAACGAGGAGTAATCGTGATAACGACATAAGATGACTTGACTCCGTCCCACGAATTCAGAAACTACTTAAATTGCCCATTCTCCTCATGCATGTGAAAATGGAAGTGATAATTGATTGCCCGCTACAGTGATGCTAATTATCAATGCCTGTTTGCTTGTTGATCAGTAGTGTAATGATGAGTGCATCGTAGACTTGGGAGAGCTCCTCAGTTGTCACTCTACCTAGGCAGCTAGGTACCTATCTTTTGGCATATCATTACAACATCCATGCATTGAATAATCTAAGGAGATCCCATTGTAAGAATGAAGTAATTGGCAATGAATAGTCATTCGTGAGTAATGTATTTTACTCAGTAGACAGTCTACATGCTGCCTAAAAACTACGAATCTACATAGTACCTATCGTAGCAGAACCAAATAATAACCCGTCATGAGGATTAATTTATATCTTCCCACGTAGCCCACGTATCGTCACGTATCGCCTGCCGTTCCTGTTGCCCCTTTTTCCCATAGCCGCGCCCATATATTTGCCTCTTTGCCTACCTGCCTATCTACAGTGAGATACCCTAGTTATTAGGAAACCCAGCCCGAAGGTTATCGTACTTGGAGTGCGGGTAGTCGATACAATTAGGCGTGCGGTCCAGCGCCGCCGGGCCGCCAAAGACGTCGACCACGTTCGCGATCAAGCTCTCGCCACCCGCCTTGTCGGCGCTGCTCTCCCACCACATGGCGCCGCCGAGCCGGCGCTCCTCGCGCGCGTACCGGGCCTTGCGCCGCGCCATCTCCACGGTGTCGTAGCTGACCAGGGTGCGCGTGCGCGGCTCGTAGCAGTAGCTGGCGCCGGCCTCGCGGTCGACGTGCTCGGCGGCGCCCGGCAGCGGCAGCGCCTTGAAGTCGTGCACGCCGGCCTCCCAGGTGCCCTCGCCGACGCCGGCGTACGGCGCCCCGGGCCCGTCCGTGCCCTGGAACGCGCGCCCGTACAGCGGCATCCCGAGCACCAGCTTGTGCGGGCGCACGCCGCGCGACGCGTAGTGGTCCAGCGCCGCGGCCGTGCTGAACGGCGTCGCGCGCGGGTGCGCCGCCGACGGGAACAGGTTCGCCTGGTGGCCCGCCGCGGCGTCCCACGACCCCGCGTAGTCGTACGCCATCAGGTTCCAGAAGTCCAGCACGCGGTCCATGCCCGGCAGGTCCATCTTGGAGTAGTTCTGCGCGCCGGCCGGACACGCCACCGTCAGCTCGAAGTGGTAGGGCGTCGGCAGCGTGCGGCTGTACGCGTCCATGGCCTCGCGCACGGCGCGCAGCAGCGCCACGAGGTCGGCGGCTTCCGCGGCCGACTGCGGGTACTCCCAGTCGACGTCGATGCCGTCGAAGCCCAGGTTCTTGATCAGCTCGACGCAGGAGCGGGCAAAAGCCGCGCGGCCCTGGGGCGTCGACGCCGGCTGCCGGAAGTTGCTGCTGTAGGTCCACCCGCCCACCGACAATAGCACCTTGAGCTGGCGGTGCCGGCGCTTGAGCAGGTTGAGCTGCTTGAGGCAGCCGTACAGGTTGGTGCCGGTGTCGTTCCAGCTGTCGCCCTCCCAGTGGATGTCGGTGTCGGCCCAGGTGTCCGTCAGATAGACCTCGCCCGAGTCCGGGCGCACGTTGGCGAAGGCGTACAGGACGTGCGTCAGCTTGTCGGCGGGCAGGTCCTGCGGCCGGTGCTTGCGTCCGTAGATGGCCCAGTTGACGAAGTAGGCGACGGTGCGGTAGCCTTGATGAGGTTGGGCCATTTTGCTGCTGCTAGGGAAGAGGAAGTCTGGAATCAGAAGACGGTTGATGGTACTGATGAATACTTGGCCTGAGAACGGAGAGAGAGGCGCCAGTAGGAAGGCGGCCAGCAATACTGTCACAGGTAGGAGATAAAACAAAAGGGGTCTGAGATTTGGCATAGGCCGGATGGTAACAAGTACGTGCTTTTTATAAAGGTCTATCTAGTTTAGAGTGATGATATGTCTTCTAAGTTGGGATTCAGGTTCGAGTTCAGGTTCAGGTTCAGGTCAAGGTGTGTGGCTTAGAGGTTCAAGGTCTAGGTGTAGGTACAGACAGAGTGGCGATGAAGAGACCTGGTTACCTCCTCTATGACCCAATCGACTTTCCAACTTTTAGGCAAATACTTTCTGGGGCCTCTAAGAACTCCAGAATCACGAATGGTCTATTCTATTAGTCACGTTTGTGACGGTTCTTGTGGCGCCTATGGAAAGAGAAAGAGGGAACATTCCGAGTTGAGAATGCTTGCTTTAAGAGGTCCACTTTTGTGTCTTGGCAAGTTGCGTGGCATCGTGGCTGAACCAACTCCCCGGTGCCGGTACCCGGATGGTATCTGTGGCTTAGATTCCGGGTGTAACGTACGAGGATCAGCCACACATTAAAAGTTCCGTTCCCCTTTTTGTCACTGCATGTAGGTACTATCTTCATCAAATCCTGATCTTATTGTCGCCTATCGACATCGTCATATTCATTAAGACTGGCTGAGAAGAAACATTTTGGTTACCTAATATGTACGGAATACTAGAGCTGAGAGATGTTCTAGGTGTTCGTTATTTCAACGAAGCCCTGTTTGCTAATAGTTGTCTCCGAGCAATAATAATAGTAGCGGGCTGAGATAAGTGAAATCATACCTACTGTCAAAGAATGCAGTCATATGTCTCCCAGGGCTGATATAACACGTATCGTATCTCGGATATCATGGGTGGGTAGCGTATCGAACTCAGATATCATCTGAGCTATGTGTCCCATGAGTTAATCCAAAACGACGGACAAAGAGATGGAGGACAAAAAGGGGCACGAGAGACCTACTACACTCTATCATTAAGCCATCTATGTGTTTTGTCATATATCTGAACCACCATGCTGCTGTTGGCATGGACGCCAACGTACTTGAAAGAATACCTGCGGTTTCCAAGACGTCCTCCTTTGTAAATTAACATTATACGCCTCATACATAGCTCGAACGTCTCCAACGCAATGCCTTATCTAATGGACTCCCTCCTCTTATTATTTAGGTCATCATTTGTGGTTTCTCTTTCTCCTTCTCTCAGTCTTCGCAATCCTATTCATCCTATCCAGAAAGTCATTAACCATGAGTTCAAATGTTGTAATCACGCGGCCTCGCTGTGCATACTCCTCGTGTAGAAGCACAGGGTCGGACGAGCTTAAAGCTTGCGGGAGATGCCGTCTCGTTTTAGTGCGTCCCCTTTTCATCACAGATATCTATTGCAACCAGAAGCCCCTGACATCTGAGAGTCTAGTATTGCAGCAACGAGTGCCAAAAGATGCACTGGCGTCAACATAAGATCTCTTGCAACGCGCCTATATCTAAGGAGAATTGGCGGCCTGCGTTCGAAGCAGAGAATAGGGCGCCGGCTTGGCTGCCAGAGAAGGGTCACCAGCCTCTTAACGCACAGCAGTGGAGAGATTGGACTAATCACAATTTGACTGAACATTGGCTATACGATGATCTCCCGGCTATTGACGTGCTCAAGCTCTCCGAGAACGAGGGGTCTAAGACCACAGAAATGAACATATTGTTTGCAGGTATGTCATCAACTGACTTGCCCCGGGGTCATTGTTGTCTTATTACCTCGTCTCGTCGGCTTTCTCGATGTAGAGAGATCGCATGATGAGCTATTATTATCAACATGTGTCCCATTCCGAGATATATTAGTGATTAACATTGCAATAGCTTCTGGAGGTCTCGCAAATTTGATCATGACAGTGAACAATTTGCCTACGGACACTACGACTCGCCTACGAGTTGTACTCAACGACCGGGACTCGGCCGTTGTCTTGCGCGATCTTACTCTCCTCCTCATGGCATTCACCGCTCAGGACTCCCTGGCCACTGCTGAGTGTGCGGTCCACTTCTGGTACTCGCAATTCATTCCGCAGTGGTGCCTCGGTGCTATCACCTCGCAAATTGGACCTTCTTTGAAGGATGTGCCATCGTTTCCAGGGATGAACGAGTCTTTTGACACCGACCATATGTATTCCAAGACCTGGACCTTCGGCTCGAGAAGCACGCTGACTACGGAGCTAACCCGCCTCGAGTGTTCCAGACTATTTATCCTTCTCTTCTTCACTGTTCCCCCCTTTCCCCCGCTCACTCCGATTGAAAACGCATCTAACCTAAGCCTAAAGAGACCTTGGGATGGAACAGGAGATAACCGTGACGACTGGGATGCGATTCTAGCTAGGCTGCCATCGAAGTGGCGCGTCGCCAGGGAAAGATACCACCAAGAGACCATCGTCTGGCCCTTTGGACAACCTCGAGACTCCAATTGGATCATGAATCCGTGAGTATCTCGGCAGCACCACCTTGGAACAACGTAGTACTAATCTTTATGTAGGAATTATTTCCCATTAGGCTTTGGAGGGTTGGCTATGAAGCCCGCGTCGGATCCCTTGGCGAGTTGGCCTATTACTAAAGTGATGGAGACTATTGAAGGCAAGGCTAGTAACGACGTCTACGGAAAGTCCTTCTATTACGTCCGGAACCAGTTCCGCATGTTCGTGGAACGGCTCCGCACCTTGGACATTCACGTTGAGGTATACTGCCGCGATGCCAAGGACTTGCCTAAGAAGCTCGACGGGGTCCAGTTTGACCGCATTGACGTAAGACTACCTAAAGATTGATTAACCCTATATCATGAAATCGATTGACTTACTGGTTTCTAGGCGTCCAGTCTGGGCGAAAACAGGCGGTGGGACACGATTTCTGCGACCCCTATGCTCGATACACTTGGTCCCATGCTCAAAGGCAGGGCAGAAAATCCGCACGCGACCTTAGTCTCTGCGTATCCCTTTCTCTTCTTCGAAGTCCAAGAGAACATGAAGGAGGCCGAACGCATGGCCATGTTCCGTGAAGCTATTTCTCCAAATAGTGCAGACCTGGCCACTATTGGAGCATACTTACCGCCCTCCGCGCCCGAGTGGAAACGGAAATTGGGTTTACGTTTTCTCAAGGACTACGAAGCCCTCTGGAAGTTCTATTACAGCAATATGGACAAATTTGACAGCTCTTACAGTACAAAAATCCCCATAGCTCCCAAACCAAGGCAGACCATTGTCGAGAGCTGGCCCTTGCAGGTCAAGGATCCCAGCGCTCGTGTCGCCAACGGTGTGGCCGCAGCCGCAGCCCAGCAAGAGTTCAATTACCTCTTCGCCACGGCTCAGAAGCCGACGACGAGATTCGTAGAGTGGCAGCGACAGTAGATACCTAACTTAGCAAAGCCCCTAAGTGAGAGGAAGGGTAGTTGTGTAGGCGACATTACAGAATGAGCAATATGAGGCAGAAGTATTATTCCGTAGTATCATATAGGTACCTACCTAATAAACGTAGAATCTTTTTTTTCTTTCTTTCTCTCACCTGATCCCGGAAAGCTGAAACCTGCACGAATAATAAAATTTCTCACAAATACGCCCCTGTTGCCTGTTGTAATGGTTACGTATGTGGCTTTTTCGGTGTGTTTCATTTAGGTGCCCCTTGCTTCCCCCCAGTTCGGCTTCTTCCATGAAATCGAGGCCCGTTCCATCTTTCTCATCTTTCCCCCCTTTTTCTTTTATACGCCCCGCTCGATGAATACGTGTACCTAGGTAGTTGTGTACAGAGCTGTGTTAGTTTTCTAAGAGAAATGTTAAAGAGGATTATAGGTACTTGTCAAACCAACCAAGACTGCATATGATCCGTGAAAAATCTAGGGTATACTTATATCACCGCGGAACAGGTCCAAAGTCATCATGCGTCTTCTCCGCCTCTGCGCCATCCGACCCCTTATCCGCTTCTCGAGGCCGTTCTTCATGTTCTCTACGCTGTGTTCTCGTACCCCTACCGCCAAAGCCCCATCCGATTTGGCTCGCCACGTAGATGGACGTGTTGAGCTCCTCGGCCCAGGTCCACACCAGGCCCGGGTTCTTCTGGAACATGCGCCCGGCCGCCACGAGGTCGAGCGGCGTGTCTGCATCGGCATTTGCGCCTGTGCCACCTACGAGCAGCTCTTCCGCCTGCCTACCGCCCGTGATGCTGCCTACAGTCGAAACAAACATGCCGTCGCCAACCGCGCGCTTCACAGCCCGGGCGAACGGCGCCTGGTACCCGGGGCCCGGGGCGATCTTCTGTTTCGGGTGGTTGCCGCCGCTCGACACGTCGAGCACGTCAACACCGCGCGTCACCAGTAGCTGCGCAAGGCGCACCGTATCCTCCACCTTCCAGCTATCTCCCTCGTAACCCTCGGCGTCCTCGAGCCAGTCCGTGGCGCTGACGCGCAAGAACAGGGGCATAGTCTCGGGCAGCACGACGCGTAGCGCGTCGACGATCTCCAGGACGAGGCGCACACGGTTCTCAAAGGAGCCGCCGTAGACGTCGTCGCGATGGTTCGAGGCCGGCGACAGGAAGCTGTGCAAGAGGTATCCGTGGGCGCAGTGCAGCTCGACGACGTCGAAGCCGGCTTTCACGGCGCGCTGGGCCGCCGCGACAAAATCCGTCTTGATCTGCTGGATCTCGGAGACCGAGAGCGCGCGCGGCTGCGCGTGGTTAGAATTGTAGGGGATGGCGCTTGGGCCGACCACATCGTGGGGCCAGCCGCCGACGTCCTCGGTGGCGAGGGCTCCGGGGCTCAGCCACGGGGCGACGGTGGAGCCTTTGCGGCCCGAGTGGGCTAGCTGGATGCCGATTTTCTGGCCCTGCGAGTGCGCGAAATTAACATGCTGCCTTAGCGGTTCGATCTGCTCGTCTAGCCACAGCCCCGAGTCTTGAGGAGTGATGCGACCGCGGGCTTGGACGGCGGTGGCTTCGACAAAGGTGAGGCCCGGCTGCACATATTTATGGCCTTGTTAGCTAAGGACCTAAAGATAAAGGATAGTGACGAAAGAAAACGTACCCCGCGCTGGATGATGCCGCCAAGGTGAGTAGTGTGCCAAAGCGTATGAAAGCCGTTGTCTGCCGAGTATTGACACATCGGCGACACGAAGATGCGATTCTGCAATGTGACACCGCGGATCTTCAGAGGAGTGAAGAGCTTCGGGATAGGGGCGCCATCGGGTTGGGGATCCAGTGCCGTTCCTGCGGGTGGTTCCTGAACTGGCGTGTAGAACGGGACACCCTCGGCTGCCTTGTTAGGGATGCTTTTGAGTTGCCCCAGCTCGGACTTTTTCTTCTCCTCGGTAGCCATGATCGTATCTATTCGTAGTCAGTCGTCCAGTTAAGTTAGCAATAAATAGCTGTAAAGCCCGGTGAAGGTATATAGAAGATATTTTTATACTGGGGACGGGAGCGACATCGGTAACATCGCGGGGCTTGGCTACTATTTTACCTATGTCGTAATAGTAGGATTACAAATCATGGATCATGGACATCATATCACCTCTTTCGATGCCATTATTAATTACGAATTCGTCCAGACTAGATGAGACAGTAGCTTCAGTGCTACAGCACACGTTCGATGTCACTCGCCATTTTTTATTAGACAATCACATACGGTGGCGTCTGCCACGTTCCTATGTTGGACCTCGGCTTATAAGTATGCCGCATTTGGAAGAGAGAAAGAGAGAGCATATCACTGTAGGCAGGTATCAATCAAGTTTTGGGGGAAGAAATCATGCCATTAGGCAAGGCAAACTGGGTATCGTCCTATATACATAGCCCCCTCCCCCCGGGGGTACGATCCCGAAAAACACAAAAGCAAAGAGCCGAAGCTCAGGACCGAAGCCCACCAAAGAAAACGAAGCGCGGGTCCTCCTTCTGATGATGGGATGTTTGCGGATATTGCGGCCGCTCGACGAGCAATAGCAAATCGAACATCACAAGCCACTCCACTCCGCCAACCCGTCATGCGGGCCAGTCGTTCCATACCCGGGCACACCGCACGCCACCACGCCGCCACCACCCCAGGCATCGTACCAAACCACACAGGCAACAGCACGTGACGGGGAACAAGCCAACCAAGCATCTTGGCCAGTACAACAAGTTGCACTGGTTAGATGTCGATGGTCGACTTGCTCCTGTCACGATACTGTCGCCACATGTGGCTGGTCGAGCCGGTGTGGTGGTGATCATGGCGGACGTGGGACTCCAGGGCATGGAACGACTGGCATTCCCGCCCGCAGCCGCCACACCTGCGGGGGTCCACCGCATGCTTACGGGCATATGCGGAGTTGGCAGAGTGTTGGCTGCTGAGATGGCTAGTGATGTTCGACTTGCTGTTGCTCATCGAACGACCACAATAGCCGCAAACAAACATCCCCTCCGCGTCGACACGGCCCACGGCCGTGTGATGGTCGATCTGGACGCCATTGGCGTCCTATAATATATGTTAGCCTTTGATACCTTTCGATATATTCGTAGAATTTTCAGGTAGGTAGAAAATAAGGAAAGGAAAGAAAAGAAAACAACGAGTAAGTAGACGACGAAAGACTTTTAACTTACGAGATTCGGGCCGGCGTTGCGAGGTCGGCGGCGGGGATCGTGGATCACCCTCTGCCCTTGCTGGGGCGCGGCCGGCTGGGCTGGCACGACCGGCTGCGGAGGGACTGGGGCCACGGGAACCGGAACCGGCGCCGCAGGCTGGCGAGGCGCAGGCACAAGGGGGCCAGGCGCAGGCACAAAAGGACCAGGCGCGGGCACAAGAAGACCAGGCGCGGGGACACGGGGGCGAGCAGGAACACCACGGCGAGGAGAAGAGACGTCCTGCTGGTGCAGGCGAAGAATCGGCGCACCAGGACGGTCGGCTTGGGCGGGGAACCGTCCAGCCTTCTGGACCCGGCCAGACTGGACCGCGTCGTTTGGAACAACGACACGGCCAGGCTGGCTGGCGCGACCAGGCTGGTATAGAATACCAGGTTGGTTGACGCCACCACCGAAGTGGCGGGCCCGCACAGCTCCGGGAAGAGGGCGCGACGGGCGGAAGGGAACTGGGTCCTGGCAAGCAGGGCCAGGCACCGGTGCTCCAAGAAGAGCAAGCAACTCCGACCCAGGAGGGGCAAGAACGGGAGCGGCAAGACCGGGAGCGGCAAGACCAGGAGGTCCAAAAGGACCTTGGTGCTGGTAGGTCGCGGCACTGGGCCGGCCCGCAATGGGCGCAGCGGGCTCGCGAGTGATAGGAGAAGGGGCAACAACAACAGGGAAACTAGGAGGAGAGTCCGCAGACTCGGAAGGAATGGCCTCAGCAGGCTGGCTGTGGCGGGGCACAGCCTGCTGGGCAGGGAACCTAGGAGAAACAGCGGCAGCTGGCTCGGCGCGAGGCACGAGACCAGACTGCTGCTGGTGGGGGGATGCGACCATCTGGTCGTCTTGCTGCTGTTGTTGCTGTTGTTGCTGTTGTTGCTGCTGCTGCTGTTGCTGCTGCTGCTGCGGCTGGGCAGGGGAGGCAGGGGAGGCGACACCACCCTCGTGGTAGTACGCCGGGAAGTCGAACATCTCGGCGCTGTAACGTAAGTTAGTAATTACTTCGAGATAAAACAAAAGGGTATGAAACCCAGCGATTTTACTTACAAGAACTGGTCCTCGCCGACCGGCACGTCGTGGTAGTAGCCGCCACGGGCCTCTCGGGCGCGCAGCCATTCCTGCTGCTGGTTGTTGGCCTCCTCTGCCATCGCGATTACTTGTGCGATGTTGCTGCCTTGGACTCGGAGTTGGGCTTGTGCTAGTGCTCTCAGGCCGCGGCGCTCCTCCTCTGGAATGGGAGCGTCTCCTTCTGCAGCGAGAGTCTCTAGGGCTTGCAGTTGGATGCTGGTAAGTGGCTGCGAATACACCCACTCTCTGATGGGGACGATGGTGCGGCGTTGTTGATGGTGGTTCTGGGAGCCTCGGATGTTGGGGATGGGAGAGGAAGAGTCATCTCTGCTGCCAACAGACAGCGGGAACATGGTTGGGCTGGCCATTCTGGTAATTTAAATCAGTACTGAAAATCTGAGGAAGGAGCACGCGCTGCTGCAACTCGACGATGTGCGAAGTGGAGGTTGGTAGTTTTGGGGTTTAGTGAGGCTATCACCGACGTAGATTGGCGACGATGAGATGGGAGTAGGTAGTAGTGTTAGGTGTGAGACTTACTTGAAGAAAGGCGCGAGATTGGTGATGCTAACGGTGAAGATTGAAACAAGACCGAAAACAACGAAAGAACCGAAGAAGAGTGTGCGTGTTTTTCGGAAGTTTCAAAGTGTTCGGTAGGAGTTCGCAAGGCGCGTTCATATAGAAAAAGATAATTCGTCCCCAACCGCGTCAGTGGCAGAATCAACGTTGAGGTAGGTAGTCGCTCCTTCCTCCCCTAGACTGGATGTCCATACTGATCTAGATACTTGCCTAAATCAACCCTCCCGAAAGGAGGTTCACCGGGTAACAGATGCTAGTGGCTCCTTAATCAGTAACTCTAGCTCACCAGCAACTTAACCCTTTTTGTCCAAATCAGCCAATATGGCTCCTCCCATTTACAATACATCTCTGTATCATATGTGTACCTAGGTATCTATGTAGTTCAGGGTTTAACACACCAGTAAATAGGCACATTCTCTACAAAATGTGACATCGAGAGTAACAACGCTTGACACAACTGGTGTAAAGGGGTTGACTAAGAAGAAGGAAAGTATTGACGAGAAATGTAATAAATCGTGAATACGGGTAGGTTAGAAAAGTAAACATCCTATACTTGACGTTTTAGGTTATCTTTGGTTTTATGTGATCATGTGTTCTGTTTATATAATTAGGTAAGAATGAACGGTAGCCATGTTGAAATGACCGGTATCTAAGCGTCATTTATAAGAAACGTCTAGTAAAATAATGGCGATAAAAACAGCATGTAGTTTGTTAAAGCACGCTTTATACCTAGTAACTTCATCTCTCTATTCCCTACTAAAACTACTACGTGTCTTTATACCCAACTGTGGATTTCTTGCCTACATTGTTATCTTTTTCTTCGTATTCTCTGGTTTCTTCATCGTTTTCTTCGTCCTCTTCACCGTTCTATCCATTGTCAGGTAGGTTTGGTAGAAATCAGGGAATTGTACCAGTCTGAATACACAGTTAGCCAATCCGAAAAGATTTTAAATTAGCTGATCGAACCTGGCTGTTGTGATATCACTTTCTAGTTAGGAACTTTGCCATTCATACCTAATCAAAGCAGTTGATTCTAGGCTGCTGCAAACAATGTGTGTATACCTGCCTACCTACCTAGGTAGTGTTGCTTGGACGACAGAGTACTTTATTGCCAGAAGGAGCAAATAAGTAACTTTAGGTAATTTGCTTGGTTTGCCTTGCAGTCTCAGAATCAAAGCTCTACAAGATGAGGTGGTATACTCTCAAGTACAAGGCCAGTGGAATACCTAGTAACTCGGCTATGGACCTACATGTACACTAAACGTCTACTCGCTAGTGATTTTCTTTTTCAAGTTGAAGGAGTGAGTTCCTCATCATCAACACTTCTTTCCTTATAAGTTGTGTATCAGCACACACAACTACCTACTACGTCGCAGGATCCACGTGACCCACTTAGAACGATCGCTCTTGCCAAGGGGTATGGCGAGGTGAGAACCAAGAAGCTACAGAAGCAGAGAAGATTAGAAAGAGGGTTGATCATGGGAGGTGTTTACGCGGAAGGCCACGGGCAGGTTTAAGATAAATCTCAAGGTAATCAGCCCGTAATCAGCCGGTAATAGGGATCGAGTGTTGACTAGGTACTGATGGAGGCAGTTCTCCCCTCACTAAAGGCTGTATACATTACCTAAATAATTGACGAGAAATCATACATCAACTAGTGCTACCAAACCTTAGTATTGTTAGCTGATGAAGCTTGTTGAGTTATCGTGTTCGGTTGACTGTCTTGGATGTCGTGCTTCTTACTCGGGGATCCACCCCGAATGTAGACCCGTCCAGACCCGCTTTCCCCGAATAAAGGCGGATCCATGTTTCCTGAGCTACCGCACGGTGAAAGCGGAAGAAGGCTTGGTCGTAACCCAATCTGAAATTAAAAATATGCTGATGATGGAAAGCTAAGCGCTATCGCGATATGTATGTTCTCAATACTTTCGTGCGTTTTTGGCTCGTCTGGGTACTTAGATAGACAGCAGCAGCGTCTACCTTTCCCAAGGAAGAACACGTCCTAAGTACCTGAGGCGTCCCTTCCCTTCGTTTTGAGAGGAAGACAAAAATCGCTTGGAGAAATCACTGAACATGTAAGACCTACGAATAAGGACTAGCATGATGAATCCCCGGCAGCGAGTGTCTGATTCTCAGTTCTACAAAGTACGTAGCAGCGTAGGTACCTTAAGAGAGAAACTCGCGTTAGAATCAAAATGATGAGCTAGATCGAAAAGTGGATACTAAGCCAGATGTGATTTACCGAACTTCTCCCGTTGCAATAAGGTACATCAGGTACTATGTACTAACTCGTAAAAAATTTTGGAACTTTTTTTTTCCTGTGAAGCTTCAATCTTCGTCCTTATCACCACCATTATAAGAGACATAAAGACAACAACAATCTGTATTTGCATCTGCATCTGCATGCGCAAAACCGTCTTAGATCTCTAACACCTACACAAAAGACAAGATGACTCGGGTAGATTTCCTACTCCACGAGTCGGCTGTCGGCTATGCCATCTTCAAGGTGGTGCACCAGCAGGATACTGTTGGTCTGCACTTGAAGGAGGTGCAGAAAGCCGGACAGGACCTGGCCAAGTTTGGCAAGATGGTGCAATTGGTCAACTTTGCACCTTGGAGGTATTTATGATCTATTAATTTTGAGAATACAAAAGAAACTAACACGAATGCCCTCTAGAAATGCTGCCGACGCGCTGGAAAACATCAACCTCATCTCCGAGGGTGTTCTTCCCGACTATCTCAAATCTAATCTCGAATTGAACCTGCCCCAATCCAAGAAGAGCAAGATCGTTCTTGGTGTCGCCGACAAGAACTTAGCTGGATCTATTAAAGCTGATTTCCCTGGTGTCGATTGTGAGACTGGCGACACTTCCGAAGTTGTTGCCGACCTGTTACGAGGCATTCGCCTTCATTCGTCCAAGCTGTTGAAGGGTCTGCAAGATGGAGATGTAGAACGAGCCCAGCTAGGTCTGGGCCACGCTTACTCGCGCGGTAAGGTCAAGTTCAACGTCCACAAGAACGACAACCACATCATCCGCGCCATCGCCACCCTCGATAACCTCGACAAGGGTATCAACCTTTTCTCTCAAAAGGTACGGGAATGGTACGGATGGCATTTCCCCGAGCTCTACAGCATTGCCTCGGACAACTTGACCTACGCACGCCTGGCTCTCTTCATCGGCGACAAGTCTACTCTAACCGACGACAAGCTTCACGAGGTTGCTGCTCTCGTCAACGAAGACGAAGAGAAGGCCCAGGAAATTATTAACAAGGCCAAGATTTCCATGGGACGAGAGATATCGGAAGTTGATATGGTCAACGTTTCCACCTTCGCCGGCAAGGTTGTCAAGCTTGCCGAGTACCGAAGGTCCCTCTATAGTTACTTAGTGGACAAGATGAGCGCCGTGGCCCCGAACCTGGCTGCGCTTATCGGCGAAGTTGTCGCTGCCCGTCTCATACAGAAAGCCGGTTCTCTGACCAACCTGGCCAAGTATCCCGCTTCCACCCTGCAGATCCTCGGAGCTGAGAAGGCTTTGTTTCGAGCCCTGAAGACGAAGGGCAATACCCCCAAGTTCGGTCTCATCTACCACAGCACCTTCATCGGACGAGCCAGCACCAAAGACAAGGGCCGCATCTCCAGATACCTTGCCAACAAGTGCAGTATCGCTAGTCGCATCGACAACTTTGCCGAGCAGCCGTCCAAGACATTTGGCGATGCGTTGAAAAGGCAGGTCGAGGACCGACTGGAGTTCTACGCTACTGGCAAGAAACCAGCCACGAACGCATCCGCGATGGTGAGTTAATCCGCCAATATTATATATCTCATCCTATTCCAAGTACTAATCTGTCTACAGGACCAAGCAATGGCTGATGTCCTTGCCGACGGTCAGACCATGGCCATCGACACCGAGATGATCGACGCCCCGCTCCCACCCAACGCTGCCGCCACTCCCAAGAAAGACAAGAAATCCAAGGACAAGAAGGACAAGAAAGACAAGAAGGAGAAGAAGCGAAAGCACAGCGACGTGAACGGCACCGCGGAACCCGAAGTCGACGGCGAGAAGAAGAAGAAAAAGAAGAAGAAGCATGCGGACGAATAGGGGGAATCTCGTCCGGAATAAAAATTAAAAAAAAGTGGAAGGGATTCAACGTTGAACCAGGCATCGGCTAGGCGTTCCGGCTTTCAGGTGTTTCCTCTGGGCGTGGTTGTGTACATGGTAGGATCATACCCGTCCTCGTTCTACTCGTCTCATCGAACCACCGGCGTAGATGAGTGAATGAGATGAAGGGAATATGAGTTAGTTTTATTTTATTTATTTTTTATTCTGTTTTGCAGTTGACTCTTGATACTACTGCTTGTTGATTTGAGATGTTCGTTACAAGCTCCTTGATAAGAGTAAGCGTTATTACAGCCTTAGCAACGCTCCTAAGCAGGCTATGCTGAGTATTATGTAGCAGTCTATTCTCATGAATAAACGTACACGCATGTAGAATACATGTATCGAGTTCGCTTAGGCAGCCACGCCCCTATAAGGTACATAAGTATCAAATTTGGCGGCAAGCCGGTAGAGTAGGTAGCCAACCAGAACCTTGAATAAATAGCGCCGTCTTCAGTTTCGACTATGTCGTGTAACTGATGGAACCCTGTTTTATTGGAAATTGCCAGTCTCTCATAGCCAACTGATTTCATGGGTTTCATCTCAGCTCCTGCATAGTGACTTGTGAGGCTGAGACATTACTTCTAGTAGGAGAAAAAGAAGGGGTTGGGTAGGATGAGTGGTGTCCAGGAGCCTGATATCAATCGCCTTTATAAGAGATCGCTATTACACCTCGTTACTTAACAACATTATCATACAAACCTACCCCGTTCCACATCTCTCCTTCTTATAACCTCTAGGCACTCTTCGAATGAGAACACAGCCGAATTTTCTGAAACTTATCTTGAAATCGTACTCGACCTAGGTCAATGGAAACCCGGAACTCAACTATGGCTAGGGACGGCGAAGATGTCGACGGAATTGTTGAAAACCCGACCACTGACGATGGTGAAGCGGACAATGCGACAATTACGCGGATAATGAATCTTAAATCTTTTCTTTTGAGTCTGGATGATTCCTTAGACAAGAATGATGACAAAATGAAAGACCTCAATGAGATGCTACACTCGTTGCCACCGGACCAGATCAACGTTCGCACGAATGATTACTCTGAAGGAACTCTCTTGCATGTTGCAGTTCGGCGAGGCCTTGTATGGGCGGCTAAAACTCTCCTTAACGCAGGAGCGTCTGTCTCGGAGCAGGGTTGGAGACAATACCAACCATTACACACAGCCTGCCGGACAGGCAATCGTTCACTTGTTGAACTGCTATTAAAGTATAACGCTGACATCAGAGCAGTTGACTAGAGTGGACGACCTCCCTTACATCTCGCTTCTTGGAGAGGGCATGAGGAAATTATCAAAGTTTTACTCGATGCAGGCGCGAAAGTCGACGTGAAAGACGAGGACGGATGCACTCCATTAATGGCAGCAACAAGATTTGGACATCTAACCAGCATGAAGACGTTACTGGAGGAGAGAAAGTACGACCAAGCGAATATCCGGGACAATAAAGGTAGAACACCACTCTTAGTGGCGATTGAAAAAGGGAACTTGGAGGGCGTGCAGATTTTGTTGAAATACATGCCTGATGAAACCAAGCGTGATCCCAACGTATACCAAAGGCTCCTATATGAAGTGTCAACCCCCGAGAAGGGAGTATCGAAAAAGCGCATACGAAAGTCCATTTTAGACGCTCTAATGAAGGACCAGGGAACTTTCAACGAGGCTTTTCTCTGGGCAATAGCAAAATTCGAGAGGCATGAAATAGCGAAGGAACTTCTTCTCTGGAACCCGGATTCAGAGACAAACGAGCGGCAATCGTCTCCGGAGTCCAGCGTTATTGAGTTGGCTACTCAACAAAAAAAACCGGACGTACTCTGGTGGCTCATTGCGACTTCCCCTCGCACCCGCAAAATTACCAAAAGCATCGAGTCGGCGCTATCCAAAGCCAAGACAGAAGAAGCCAGGGTAGTGCGAAATGCCGTGGACAGGATACTACCAGGACGCAAGCCCAAAAATCAACACATTGTTTTGAGGCATATGATAGACATCTTGGAAAACCCTCAAATCGCGCATATTTATGAGGATAGTGAAATTTTAGAACCTCCGCGACTGAAACATGAGCATTCCAATTCTGTGCAAGAATTCAAAGCACTCATAGCCAGGTTCTACAAGGCCAAGCACGTATCCAGTACTATTAGAAGGACGCGAGACCTAAAGGATACCGTGTACGGCGAGGGACCCACGAGAATAATGACGAAAGCAATCTCCGATCTGAATAATACTATGAAGAGATTCGAGAACAAGAGTAACAACGCAAAGTCTTCCCGACTTCAAGCTACATATGGCGAAGATAACCTAAGGTTTACTTACATACACTTACCGGCTACGAATGTACGTGTCCCCGTACATCCTAAATGGTTATTACTAACCAAAAATAGATCGATTGGATGAAGGTAATAGAAATAATCTATATATCTCGGTTTCCTGGTTTTCTAGTTCCGAACATTGAAGAAGTTGCTGACAGCTTTTCTAGGACTTGTTGTTGAGAATCATGGTCGATGAAGAAATAGAGAACAGCGCTACCAACTACCATGAGATCAGCTCATTTTTGCAAAGTACCTGGTTTGAAATCCCAGATCGGACTTCTGAGTCACGGTTCATGAGACCGCAGTTTGTGGAGAAGATGCCAATTGCGTCCACTCTCAAGAGACAAGATGAAGGCTCACCGCCAAAACGAAGTGAAGAGCAGAAAGGGGCAGTTACCAACGACGCACAGCACGGGGAAGCGCAGAATAGTGTCGTTCAAGAAACTAATGACCATGGGGTAAACAGTCAAGAAGCCAACAAGCGAGAGGCAACGATGGGAAAAGAGCCGGAAGGAGATGGTTTCATCTCCAGTTCGGCTCTCTATGTGAGCACGCCACCTTGTTTCCTTATCGGTTCTGACCTATGGAATTATAGATACCGTTTCTATCGTTCGCAACCCAGACCGAAGACCCTGGTATTTCTCATCCAGGTTCAAATCAAGGCGCCAAGGATGCGCGAGATGGGCTAGGTGGAAAATCTAGAAGACTGGTAGAAGCATATGAAGGTTCAATCGTTCATAGTTCTGCGACTCTTGACGAGGCGTACTATCACTTCGAATCGGGTGATAAGCAAGCTCAAGACGACAGACGCCGTCGAAATCGCACTCAGGTTGTTACTAAGCAATTGGAGCAGGCTGCCAAAAAGCCAGAAGGAGGCCAGCAGCCTAGCAATGCCCAAGTGTCTGAGAATAATCAAGCGAAACACTGGCCGCTGCTGCGGGTTAATCAAGTTTGGATTTGGACGATAGCCAATAGTAAGTACAAGTCAGTATTATTCTGTATATGTTTCCTTACTAATACAGTGTGCTCAGAATGGGTGATTAGCGCTACCTCACACCCACTCGACGATGTAGAACAATTATGGCTTGACGGATTCACCGAACATCTCAACAAACAAATAGATGCTGGAGGGGCCCAATCTCAACCGGGGTCTACCAAAGACATGATGAAAGCCATCGTAGATTATTGTATTGGGTCTTATGAGAGGAGGCGAACTTACCGGGATCCCACTCACCAAGATCCCAGTGATGACTGGCAAACCGGTCTGTCAATTCGTCAACTCTTTTCAAATTATATCAATCATGTCGTGTGTCAGGTTCTCTTCACTTTCAATGTATCAATGTTAATCGTTAGGTAGGGACGAAAGGAGACCGACCTGTTCACCAAGTTTCAACAGCTCGCAAATACTTCCGGGCGTGATAAAAAATTCAGAGCAGCTACCATCGAAGCCGAACAGCTATTTGGCGAGATCAAAGATATCCGCGATGAGTTGAGTATTATCAAATCAATCGTAAATAATCAAAATATCGTCCAGCAGAAACTTTTTGGGAAAGCCCCAACGGATCCAGGCCTTACTACAAGCTACATTATCAACGATATCACTGAAATGGATAGTCTTGCGAGTAGGATTCAGTCTGCTGTAAGTTGTTCGTTTATTTGGGATTGATTATGATAGTCACTTACATGAAATGACTCTAGGTCGATTCGACACTCTCCTTACTACATAGCGAGATAGCAAACTTCCAAACAGAAGAATCCGTGAAGCAGGGAAGAATCTTGATGACGTTCACGTTGATTACTATTATATTTGTGAGCCTCAATATTCTGCGTTCAAAAATTCCAAGTCTTCCATTTTCTAACTCCCTTTAGCTGCCGCTGTCATTCCTCAGCTCTCTGTTCGCACTGGACGTTGAATCGTTTCAAAAGACTCCTCCCTGGGCTTTTGGAGTCATTTGTGAGTACTTCTTAGCCAACATGACATCCCGCTGGCTTCTAGTCTACTTATTAACCTTAGTTCAGTTGGTGCTTCAGTCGGCGTTTCTTCCGCGTTTACCGCTCTTGCGCTACGTGCCTCCTATTTGATTTCTATCTTCAAAACCATTCGCGAGTGTATCTATAAGAAGCGCAAAGGTAAGTCTCACGTATTGAAAGATTCAGTCATATCTTAGCGTTAGAGAAGCGAATATGCTTCAGACATACTCACAGTGCTAACATGCCCAAAGGTAGTATGGAAGATGAAGAGGCAGGTCTGAGTGAGAAAATGGGTTTAACACATGAAGGCAAAAAGGATAGGTAGTGTGTAAGTCAGTGTTCGCCGGTCGTTGTTTTTGTTGTATTGTTTGACGTCTGAACGGTGGGGGGGGGGAGTCGGCCCTCCGTAACCTCCCTGGGGGTATGGGACGTGACAAGCTCTAGTATACAACCTTAGATATAGATCTAATTCCTCTTCCTAAGATGCCAAACTTTGCTTCTGGGGGCTCATCATTCCATGGTATGCGATCACTACCTGTCGATATACGGATTTATTTATGAAAAAGCCGCACAGATCACCCGCGAACCTGGAAATGCGTGAGCTCGATTGTACCGTTTCTTCATGCAGATTTAATCAACAAGCTCTCCTCTGCTACGTGTCTAGTACAGAGCAAACATATGTGTTCCGGTGGCTAGCCAGCGAATTGCATCGTTCAAACATCTACCTCTACCTCTAGGTAGCCGTGAAAAACAAAAGTGCCCAAACAACACTGATGATGTGATAAAAAGTCGCCTCCGTCTCCTAAAACGCCTGATAATGCCGTTGCGCTCCCTGCTTCTCCCTAACTTAGTTCCCCTCACTTCCGAACTCCTTGGTCCATTCCGAATTCCGCTTAAGATCTTCCCCGGACACGGTGGGCCGCGACGCCTTGATGGCCTTGACGAAGTCTTTGAAGTCAACTAGGGGCTCGAGGAGCAGCTCCGCTTCGATGTCGTCCCACGTCATCTCTTTGGCTTTGGGGTCGCCCGGCGAACAGGGCGTCTGGCGTAATTTACCGTCTACTTCCACCTATTGGATATTAATGATTAGCAACGAGGACGGGACTCTTCCACAGGGGTAATATGAGACTGGACTTACCTCTTTGAAGTGTGTAGCTTGCTGGATCTTGCGTATCGGCTGCATCAGGGCATCTTGCACGGCAATGGTAATATCACTTCCCGAGTAGCCCTCGGCGAGCTTGGCTAGTTCTCGGTAATCCTCATTCTTCAGGGTTGTCGGGGTTTCCCCGACGGCAAGCTTGAACATGGTAGTTCTCGCGGCGATGTCTGGCAAGCTGATGTGAACTCTCCGTTGGAATCGTCTTCGGATGGCGGCGTCTAATTGCCAGGGGATGTTGGTGGCGCCTAGGACTAACACACCGGTAGAGTCCTTCCCAACACCGTCCATCTGAACCAACATCTCGGTCTTGATTCTCCGCGAGGCTTCCGACTCGCCTTCGCCTCTTGGGCCGCAGAGGGCGTCGACCTCGTCGATGAAGATGATGGAGGGTTTGTTTTCTCGCGCCATGGCAAAGAGCTGCTTGACCAACCTTTCACTCTCACCCATCCATTTGCTCACCAAGTCACTACTGCTCACGCTGAAGAAGGTGCTCTTGGCCTCAGTGGCGACGGCCTTGGCTAGATAACTCTTACCCGTACCAGGCGGTCCGTATAATAAGATGCCCTTCCACGGCTTGCGCTTCCCTACGAACAGATGAGGGAACTTTATGGGCAGCAGCACGGCTTCTTTCAAGGCTTCCTTTGCGCCGTCTAGACCGGCGACGTCGTCCCATTTTATATTCGGCCGGTCTTGTAAGATAGCACCGGCGAGGGCGTTGCGCAGTTTCTTGCTGTCCTCGTCGATGCCGCCATTCTCCTCGTCGTTCTGCTTCCCCTTGTTGGTGCCCCCGGTGGACGTGCCATTAGCACCGACCAGCCCGGGCTTCCTCCCTTTGGTCTCGGCGTCTGCGAGGTGGGCCTTCAGCTTTTCGGCGCGGTCCATGTACTCGCCCGTCTTCTGGCGGATCATCTCCTTGGACTTGGGGTTCTTCTCCCACTTGAGGGCCAGCATGAACAGCTCGAGGGACTGGTAGTATAGCTGGTAGGCTTTATCGTACTGGTTCCCATTGTCGGCGTCTATGGCGCGGCGCACCGTGTCGATTGCTCGACCGAGGAAATCCGTGTTGGACATTTCTCTTCTTTTCTTCTCTCTTTTCTTTTATTTTCTCTCACTTTTCTCTTTTTATTTCTCTTTTCTCCTGCCTTCGCACAACTTGCCACGCGACGAGAATGTATGTGCCTGTTGGTCGAATAAGAACCCCGAGTCGAGATATCGGAGGGACAAGAAAGAGGAAGAGGTTATCGAGCAATCGAGGTTTGCGTATTGGTTTGTTGTGTTATGTGTTTAGGTACATGAATTTGACTTTATTTTGTTGTTGAGGCGTTGGGTGCTTTAGGTAGGTGCTAGGGTGCATAGGTAGACGGCGCCTTTAGGAACCTGCAACTTCCAGGCTGAAGGTCCAATCAGTTTACTGTTCAGGGTTGCATATGTTGCCGCCAATTCTAAAGCTTATCGTAGAGGGGTTCTCTTATCGATTGGTTGGTACGGCTACAAGCGCCTATTCTTTACGCCACAACGCCATCACAGTAGCCACAGACAAGATATTACCTACAGATATTGAACCCGAGTTCTTCATCAGGACGATACCTACGTACATATATGTGCATACCTAATACACTCGCTTCACGTCTACCTGGTGTCTCAATTTCGTGCGCATCCATGAAATAAAGGAGATTCTCCCATTCAAACTTCATCAAACAAAAAGATCCAATCAAGGAAATTCTACTGCCACTAAGAAGTGCTGGACATCGACACCATGGCCGAGAGTCAGGCGCGGCTTCAGAGTCTTTCGGAAGAGTTCACCCAGCTACAACAAGAACTGCAGGCTGCTATCCAGTCAAGGCAGAAGCTAGAGGCCCAGAAGCAAGAGAACACGAACGTGCAAAAGGTCAGTTATGAACAATATGCTTTATTATTATTGACTCACTCCAAGACCCTTGCACTTACACAGTACAGGAATTCGAACGCCTCAAGGATGGCGAAAACATCTACAAGCTGGTTGGCCCGGTATTGCTGAAGCAAGACAAGGTCGAGGCAGAGAGCACGGTCAACGGACGGTTGGAGTTTATCAGCAAAGAACTGTAAGATTGCTCCTTTTCTTTTCTTTTCTTTTCTCCTCTCCTAGTCAAAGGTAGATACTAACCTTCTTCGTAGCGAGAGAACAGAGGGTCAGATCAAGGAATTTCAAGACAAGGTTGAGAAGAAGAAAGGAGAGATCATCCAGATCCAAGCAGGATTGCAAGCAGCAGGAGGTGGAGCACCAGGCAAAGTGGCAGCAAAGGGTTAAGAAAGGGGTGAAGAAAAGAAAAGTGAATAGTACCTAATATACCCAAAGAGTTCCTCGTAAGAGGTGAGAAGCTTAACCTCATTTTTATTAATTTCTCTTATAACAACATGAATGTCAAGCTGTGTAGGCAGTAGGTAAGAAGCGGTAGTGTGCAGATGGGCTTACCGCATGACGTAATCAAGGGTCACGTCCGTGCGGATCAGGTACCAGAATAGGTACCTAGAACCTACATAGAAATGCCCCGCGATTCGGTTTAATTAACCCCTCTAACTTGAACAAGTTCATGTACATGTAGGTATCAACATCAACATCTCATCCGTCGCAAGCCGCCACGCAAGCTTCTCTCCAGGCAACCGAGAAAGGAAAAAGTTATTTTCTATGCTACGTTTTAGTATTCATTGATTGAATCGTCGTCGAATGAAGTTCTATAGCATTCGTTGCTTTCCACAAGTCTAGCCTACCGGCATCACCGGGTCTGCGCGATGAGAAGATGGCTCCCACAAACCTGTTGCTCTTGGATACGAACCGGCCTCTAAGTACCAAGGAGCTCGCCGAGAAAGCACAGAAATTCCAATGGAGTCCTCAGATACCCATCAAGGCCTGGCTGCGCACAGCCAATACGTTGAACCAAGAGGTAAGACCTTGGTAGTGGTCTATTATATATATATATAAGTTTATACTTAGACATACGATTGACATACATCTTTCTCAGGGACAAAGCTATTTGCACGATGGCAACTGGGCGCAGGCTTACCTCTTATATATGCGATACTTGACTCTACTGATGGAATATTTGCCTTCCCATCCCGAAGCTAGAACACCCGAAGGAAAGAAATCCTTGGCCGCCGTAAACAGTTCCCTTCCGCACATCGCTACCCATCTCGAGAATATTAAGCCTCTTATCCAGAGGGAGTACGAAGAATGGCTATCGTCCGAGGCCAGAAGACAGAAGCAACAGGCCGAACGCGCCAAGTCCAAACCCAAGACCCCGTCGCCGTACGACGAACGCGCAGCTAGAGATCCTGCTCTGTCTTCTACCTCGAGACTACTGGATGCCGGCGACCATCAGGAATTAGCCGTTGAATTGGCGCGGAGGGAGATCAAGCGCAGAGATGCGAATAGAAAGGCGACTAGGAAAGCTGGTGTGTCGCAAGATGAAGAACAATACCGACGTACCGCAGGATTCTGGGACAATTGGACTAGTGAATTGGCCGATAAACAGGCCGAGGATGAGGAACTCTTCCGAAGACAGATGGCCTCCACGAGGAGCGAGTTGGATGGAGGCGACGACGCTCATGCGTACGACAACCAACGAAGAGAAACGTGGTCTCCAGCGACAGCAGCAACCTCGAGACATTCTGGTTATCAGTACCCGAAAATAGCCAGGTCTGAACCTATTCAGTACGAAGCACAAACACCACACGTTAGAAAGACTGTACCAACCCCTCAGCCTCCGCGACCACCCAAGGAAGAGTTTCCTTACCGGTCCGAGGCCAGCGCCAATCCGAGTCGTGCACCTACTCCTCATGCCCCCTACGCTCCCCATGCTCCCCTGCCCCCTGCCAAAGAGCAGATATACCCCGAAAGAAGGGCTCTTCCCACTCCGGAGACACCACAGGAGCTCCCTACACCACCCCCTAAGATCCGCGACGAAGCCCCCCCAGTACCTGCGAAGAAGCAGCAACGTCTCACGTTCAAACCAGCAGCCTATCTCGAGAATGGCGAGCCAATTCGCACCATATTCCTGCCCAGCCAGTTGCGCCATAGTTTCCTGTCCATCGCGTCCGACAATACGCGGCGCGGCCTCGAGATGTGCGGCATCCTGTGCGGAACCGCCGTTAATAACGCGTTGTTCGTGCGCTGCCTCCTGATCCCCGAGCAGAACTGCACCTCGGATACCTGCGAGACCGAGAACGAGGGCGCCATGTTCGAGTACTGCATGGCCGAGGACCTGCTCGTGCTCGGCTGGATTCATACCCACCCCACTCAGACGTGCTTCATGAGCTCCAGGGATTTGCACACCCAGTCGGGATACCAGGTCATGTTGCCCGAGAGTATAGCTATTGTCTGTGCCCCGAAATTCGAGCCCGAGTAAGTTTTACTCCCAGCTCTCAAGTTACCCCTTTTTCTCTGTTATAAATATAAGTAAATAGCAAAGCTAGAGCTAACACTTTCCTCGAAGCTACGGCATATTCCGTCTAACGAACCCCCCCGGCCTGGACCACATCCTCGGCTGCACGCAGAAAACCACCTTCCACCCGCACGCCGTCGACAACCTCTACACCAAAGCGCAGAAGCCGACCGGTCACGTGTACGAGAACGAGAAGCTCGAGTTCTACGTCCACGACCTCCGCCCCGGCGCCCGCAACAGCCCCGTGCAGCACAAGGGCTTCTAGGACACGACGACTGAGGGCATAGCTTGCGGCGCCCAGGCCTGCGCCGTGTTCGCCTGCGCTCTCGCCTGCCATGGGCTGCCCGGCCGGTGGAGGATGGGGATGGGCCGGTCTCATACCAACACCGACACTGACGCCGGTACTAAGGCTAAAAGAGAGTAGGGGATAGAAGATAGGGAGACAGGGTTTTCATCATTGTTTATTTCAGGAGTATGGTTACATCTACCCCGGCATCCATGGGCTCTATACACTGCATAGCGTTGGCGCTGCGGAGACTTTCGGTTTCTTTTCTCTTTTTCTCTTTCCTTCTTGGGCTTGGCTTAGACTTGGTTGGCTGTGACGGGGGGCCACGCTGGGCTGCGCTCTGATGGATGTGCTGCGCTGCGCCGGGCCAAGCTACCAGGCTTTACCGCTCGCCCTTTTCAAGTGCTCGGTATAACGTACGAAAGGTAGGTAGGAAAGAAAGAAAGATAACGCGAGTGGCAATGGAACACGGTTTGAATTCATCATACAGATCTCCGATTCTTCTAGAGTCATAACAATGTTGACTGAGCCATTCTAGCTGCTAAACGGAGCCGGTTCACCGCGTCGTGAGACTCGTGATAACCCCCTCCCCTCCCTTCACCCCTTCCCCTTTCCCCTCCTAAGTATACATGTAACGCCGCCCATATCCTTCCACCTGCACCAATTTCCAGTCACGGCGTCCCCTCGGCGATAGGGAATATTGTTGAGAATGTTTTTCTGTTTCTGTTTCTGTTTCCTTTACTGCAGTGTGAGCCGAGTCGTTCGTTGGGTCTCGGGTCACGCGTGCTCCCCGTACCGTTTTTTTTGGTTTTTGGCTCAGACGGTGGTTACCTTGGGCTGCTTGGACCGCGTCCAACTCCTCCGGAACGCTGAGATCCCGAACACGCTGTGCCACCCCTTGCTGCACGCCGCCCCGTTGCCCCGCAGGCTCGCCTTGTCCCTGGCCACCGCCCCGCCGTCGTCCGACGACTGCCGCGTGCTGACCGTCCCCGAGCTTGCTGCTGCCGTCTTGGGCGGTTGTTGTTGTTGCTGGTCCTCTGGCGAGGTCGGCGTCTTGCTGGCATCTTTGGCGGCTTGGCTGTCCCGCTCGGACGGCACCTCGGAGCCTTCGGCTTGCAGCTCCGGCACCCGGTCTTGCGCCTCCGAGGCTTCTTCCGCCGCGGTCTCGGGGACGACTTCGGGCTCGGGCTCGGGCTCGGGCAGCGCTTCCGGCTGCAGCTTCAGCGTCGAGGCGCGCGTTTGAGCGTCGTCTAGCTGCTGCAGCGCCGTGTCCCACTCCTCGACGGGCTCGCCTTGCAGTTGCTTCAGGACCCTAGAACGACCACGTGTGAGCCACGACGACGAAATCCAGCGGGTCTGTGCTTGGGGGTAGGTTGGTACTTACTTGCTCAACAACGCGTGTAATGACAGGTCAGTAGGGATGGGCATGGTGAGCTCTTGCTTCTCGAGCCAGGCCACGAGGCTCTTCATCCAGCTGTCGATGTCCGGGTTGAGCGCGGCAGCGAGCACTTCGGCCGCGGGGGCGGCAGCGTCGTCGGCCAGCATGTCGCGCAGCGTCTCGAGCACGTACCGCCCCAGCGTCGCCTCTTGGAGCTGGCTCCGGGCCTGGACGTCTTCGACCAAGCCGGCGATCCGGTCGTCGAGGAACACGCTGGCGGAGGTGGCGAGACCGGCGCCCAGAGCCGTGCCGATGACGGGGCTGCCGAGCGCGCGGCCGATGAAGGCGCCGATGGCGACGCCGATCGTGGCATTGGTTGAGTTCGTGTTGGAGGCGATCTCGTAGTAGAAGACGTTCTGTGTTTGTTTAGCATGTGTCAGTGATACGTACGACAAAGCACGGCTAATGGTGAGGAGGGTGGAAGTTGGTGGTTGACTAACCTCGTTCTCCTTGCCCTGATGCAGGCCGGAGATGGCGTCCCCGAATATGGGGATTTGCTCGCCGATTGCGTGTGTCCAGTCTTCTCGCTCAAAGTCCTCGTCGCTAGATGGGCATCATTGTCAGCTATTGTACATATCATGGGTTAGCTGAGGATGTCAGGGAATCAAAACGTACTGCTTGAAAAAGGCCAGCTTTCCCTTCTGGTTGACGACGCAGTCGCTGAGGTCGATCTCGGCGTCGTGGTAGACGCCGTCGAAGTCCATGAGCTCGCCGACGAGCTTGACGGTGCTCGCGTCCTGCTCGAGGCGGAAGTTGCGGCCCGAGCGCGAGTAGTGCCGCTCCCCGGCCTCGAACTTGCCGCCGATGTTGCCGACGTTCTCGTCCAGGTTGAGCTCCGACGGGTAGAACAGCCCGTCCCGGCCGACGACTAGGCCGCGCAGACGGTTCGCGTCTTGCAGCGTCAGACCGGCGGTGAAGAGGAGCAGGGAGTCGCTCCTATAGATGATGATCAGCACTGTAACCTGGATCGGGGGTATGAAATGCCAATGGAGGGCATAAAAGGAACGGGAAGGAAATAAAACATACAGTTTTTGGAACTCGAGGCTGCCGTCTTGGTTCTTGACGAACATGTCCAGGTTGATGCGGCGCTCGGGGGCCAACTCGCCGGCGACGGTGCGCAGCTGGGCACAGAGGAGGGTGCCGCGGAGGTGGCACGACCAGTCCATGGCGCTGTTATACCAGCGGTCCATGGTGACGTCGAACTCGCCGTCGTTGTTGCCGAGGTGCTCGTTGAGGTTCAGCCGGGCCAAGGTCCACGAGCTGTCGGGCTTTTGGATCTTGGCCACGAGCCACGAGCCCCGGAGCTCGAGATGTCTCGAGGTCAACGAGAATGCCATCTTTTTACCTACCTTGGGTAGAATGCCTTGAAGGATATGTTAGGATAAGTGAAGGTACTAAGGAAGAACTGAGAGAGAGGAGGATCCAGTCCTATAAAATGGGTCGAGATCGTGGAGACAAGACGTACGGTGATAGTGTGTGTGTATAAGTCTGTCTACCAGCTCTCTATCTAAGAGGATCGCCCGGTGTTGACTTATAGATCTGAAGTGTAATACAATACAACAACATTTTTTCTATTATGAACAATTTTTTCAGACTACAACGCATTATATACAAGTAAAACCAAGTAAACATGTTCGGAAGATTAACCTCTAATTATTCATAACCTAGGTCATTATCCGCCTATCTTCTCGGACCGCGCGCCTCACTGTGCTGCTGCTGCTGATGAGGTGTACAGCGAACGCATGTAGGGAGGCTCCACTTATGCGCTTTCCGCCTGCCATTGGCTGGCCGGCGGCCCATCAACGTGTTACCATTTAACGGTATTCCTCCTCGACTGACATTGTGGTCCCCGTACCATACGAATGGCAAAAGTGTAGGCATTGCGTCCCGACCACGAAACAATTCGCGAGTGGGGAGTTCGAGGGGGGGACTAGGACCCCTGGGTCGAAACTCGTGCCTAATGGAATGGCGAGACAGGACAGCAGCGTCAGTGATGTGGCACCCACATGGGAGTTCGCACGGGCCAGAGCTGCGGTCTGCGCGGACACTGGAGACTGGCGATGGCAGAGAGAGGCATGTGAAGACCACGCGGATCGCTGAGAGAGCGACGCGTTACTCTTCGAATGAACGGAGTTTTTCTATTTTGCATTTTTTTGGTTTGGTTTAGGTATTTGGGTATATTGGCAAACGTCATCAATGAACGTACAGTGCGATTCGAGATCTTCTAAAAATGTCGTACCCCTGAACATTTGAAAGTCCCACCGCCCCTTGTGGACCGACCGCTCTTCCAACTTCCAACCTATGTCGGTATTCGTCTAGGGAAGAGATCGCGGCGGACCTATTTTTTTCTTCTCGCGGGGCATATGCACTCGACTCTCATGAATGCTTCACTGTGTGATAAATATTCGAGTATTTGGAAGGGTATCTAGTTTCGTATCTTCATTACATACATGATTGCGTTATTCTTGTTCGTTAGTAGTAGCATTAAAAAGCAAACCCACCACGGGCGTTTATATAGAGTATCCATTAGATAACGTCCTCTCTGATATATGGTCTACGTCGCTACTCTCGTCCCGCTGTAGGATGTTTGCTAGCTCCGTGTCCAAGGACAATCCTATATCTTCCGTAGTCTCGACCTGAGGGAGCTGCGGGACATGTTCTCGTTCATCTTCACGTAGTTTCTTCACAGATCCTCGCTCCAATGGAGGCCGTTCGCCACACTCACCTAAGTAGACCGCATCCGGTTGCTTCAAGAGGTTCTGCACCATCTCCGAAGCGATAAAGCTCAGGTGTAGAGATCTGCTTGGTTTATTGATTCGTGCCTTTTCGCTCTCGCTCAACTGGTCAGAAGACTTTGAGTTCCTGCGCCCTCGGCGGCAGGATAGAAGACTCGATATCCAGGTGACGAGGGTCGACTTCGAAACACGGTTGACGAGGGGCCTGAAGATGGGCAGGCTGGCACACAGAATTGCCATACTGCTATGCAAGGCGGCCCACACCTCGGCATTGGCGTAAGACAGTGCGCGTCTGCCTGGTATGTAGGCGAGGTAGACCTTGACGACGCCGGTCACGATAACACTAAAGCAAATCATCAATATACGGATTCTCACTTCGAATACGAGCACACAATGAGTCGATGGTACGTACAATGCACCGAGCAAGAAAATGCCCGAGACGATGAATTTCTGCTTCGGCGAATATCGCATCCGCACCACGACGCTCACTGGTAGTGTCAATATTAGGGCGTCCAAGAGGATCTCGCAAATCCCCGACGCTAGCCAAAAGACGTTGAAATTGAAGCAATACCGTGGGTCGTTGAGAGTGCTAGTCGTGCCGGTCTCGAGCGACTGACACTTCCGCAACGCGGCGACAGTGCACCCTACCCACCATCCGACGACCAGAGTATTAGCGACGTAGAGCTGGTACCGAAAAGCCGTGCTGACGGCGAAGATGCGGTGGTACATGAGCAGGATGCCTAGCTTGATAGCGCCGGAGACGGTGAAGTAGAGCACGGAGCAGGTGAAGGAGAGCTTGAGGTACAGGTGGTCCTGCGGGGTGTACACGTAGTCTGGGTCAGTGTTTTCCGACATCCGGAGGCCGTTCGGATCGGCGGTGTTGCCCCAGAGGACCAGTGCCGCGGTCGCCAGAGCCGTCACGAGAGCCCCCAAGATGAGCCAATCGTCGGCTTGGAGGCCTGCGCGCGTGAACATGCGGGTATAGAACCGCAGAGCCACAGACACGATAGCCAACACGATGACGAGCCCGTTCACGGCCCAGGTAACGCTGTGCCCACTGGCCCCATCGCCATCGCCCCCGGACCCACTGATGCTGTTGTCGTCAGACCGCACCTGGATAGGAGCCATCGTTTCTCTCACACTACCTACGTACTGGGATTTGCTCCCGTCCCCAACCTAAGATATCCGTCGCGGGGTCGCAAGCGTTTATGTAAGAAGACAGAAACGGAGTTACCCATAGAGACAGATAGATAGATCCTTCTGGTGGGTTATCGCGCCATTTACATAAGGTCGCGAGGTCGTACCGAAGCGCAGCGATCGGCAAGGCAGAATGGCACAGCTGAACCAGACGGCCAGCATCCTGCAGAGCCAAGGAGACAAGGCAGGGGATCATAAGCAGGTGCATTTCAGCGATGCTACCTACGTGATAGGACGGAACGCTGCCGGCCCCCAAACATGATAAAATCCACCAGCTCATTAGGTAACTCTACAAAAAGCCATCCGCGTCTAGTGAGAATTACATACCTAGAACTGACGTTTCTCTCGTATAGAAATAGACAAGCTTCTGCGACCAAATATAGAAAGTAGGTGCCTAGTATTTTGGTCAAGGTGTTGAATAGAGCAGCAGAGTAGACTTAGGTAGCCTATATCCGCCCAAGACACTTCGAAGGAAGATACTCCATCTCCGGTTTTGGAGATGAGTCAGCACCTAATGCCTCGTACTTTTGTTAGACAATAGAATGGTCGATATGCCATGCAGAAGCTTATCTGACTCTTGATAGTCTACTACGTTACTCTTCCTATTTCTTTTTAACCCAATTTACATCGGGAGAGTTGAACTGGAGAAAATGCAAACGAGTTGTTCCTATGTAATGTTAATGGATCTCATTGGCGGTACCTATTTTTAAACGAAAGTGGGTTCGGTAACCAACGGCTAACTAACGGCTGAAAATGGGGCAACAAGGCCGTTACAATCGCCAGGGCGGCGGATAACAAGGTGGCAGGGTATGTAGGTATTAGTTTTCTTATTTTACACATAGATACAAGATGACAAAAAGGCTGAGTAAGATAATAACGAAGAAACTGAGTGGAACGGCGAGAATGACGGAAAAAGCAATAGGCAAAACGACATATGGGAGGGAAGGTTGAAAAATTGTAGCCTGGAAGCCAATCTCACCTAGAGAACTTAAGATCCTTCCTGGCGGCATCCCCCAGATATGAAATTACATAATTCTGGGTGAAACAATGTTATGAAAGAGTTCGCACGGTCTGGTCGCACTATGCAGCACAAGATCCTTGACCATTTTGAGGCTTACAGGGGAAAACAAACAGCCAACCACCAAGCTGACTAACTCGGTTCAACACGTTTCATTCTTATGTATGTCTTAGAAGTTCGTATGAAATATTTATAGCTCTAATATAGTAGGAAAAGAGGGGATATAATGGGTTCTTTCCCATCCAAGAACGAGTTCCCAGTTGACGGACGGGTATATGCCTCCCTTCAGTTCTAATAGTTCTGTGCTAAGAAGTCGCGTAGACGGTCCTCATTACCGGCGGCTCGACAGGCCTTGGCTTGAACGCGGCGCGCCAACTAGCTGAGAAGGGTGCCGACGTCATCATAGTTGGTCGGGATGTGATCAGATTGCGGGAGGGCATTGACTATATCACGGTATATCACTTGCTACATTAGCATCAATCTCTCTTGCTAATGTTTCTTAGCAAGGCGCTCGTTCACGGGAAACCCAACGGTTCCATTGCATCAGCGCAGACGTGACGGCAGCGTCTGAGTGCGGTCGAGTGGTTGCCGAGTCTGTTGCATGGAACCATGGTACCCCGCCGGATATCGTCTGGTGCTGCGCCGGCAGCGCACACCCGACTTTATTTGTTGACACGCCACTGGAGAAGTTCCAGACTATGATGGACAGCAACTACTTCTCATGTGTGTATATGGCGCACGCTATGTTGAATGTCTGGCTACAGCCACAGCCTGCTCTCCCTACCTCTAAAGATAATGGTGACATAACTGCCAACAACCTCCAGAAGCAAGCTTCTGTCGACCCCAATGGCAGAGAAGGAGAGAAACGTCATGCCCTGCCTGCTCGCCACCTCATTTTCACCGGCTCCTTCGTCTCTTTCTACAGCTTCGCCGGCTTCACGCCGTACGCACCATCCAAAGCCGCCGTCCGCTCTCTCGCAGACTCCTTATCCCAAGAGATGAACCTATACGCGGCGGCGCACCAGAACAAGCTACCGGCTGTGAAGATCCATGCCGTGTTCCCGGCAACAATGCCGACGCAGTCACTTAACGATGAGAATGCCGTCAAGACGGACCTCACCAAGTCGCTCGAGGAAGGAGACCAGATCCTGAGTCCGGAGGAGTGTGCGCGCCGCGCCATTGCTGGACTAGAGCGCGGCGAGGAGCTGGTGCCGACTAGCACCATTATTCGGCTGGTTATGACGAGCGTGCTTGGGGGCACTGTGCGCGGCGGGTTCTGGAAGGCTCTCCTAAACACGTTGCTAGGTTGGGTGACACTAGTGGTGATGGTGTTTATTCGATGGGATATGGACACCAAGGTCGCGAAGTGGGGGAGGGAGCATGGGCCGAGCGGCATGGTGAAGAAAGATTAGGCTTGCCATATGGTGGTGCTGCGATGGAGATGGAAATTCTTGCAGAGAATACCTAACCTCACGTTTAATGGAATAATATGTCACTTTGCTACGTCGAATTTGCTGGCATCAGTCAACCCGGGGAGATTTCTCCTCCGATACTCGTCAGCGAAGTTATATGGTACAGTTTGGTAGCAGAAGAGACCTTGAATCACGATCCACTAGGACAAGATGTTAGAGATATCGTTGAGATTACATGCTCTCATATGGCGATTCCTCCACAAGTCTAAATATGGTCATTATATTCAAGATGTTCGTGCTGGACTAGCAACACACCACATTTGAGGACTCAAGAGTAAGTCCTAGTGGTGCATCTATAAAGTCTTGGAGCAAGACTCGTGTCTACCCTTAGAATATAAGAATAGAAATAAGGTGGATCTTCGGATGGAATGAGAGCCAGATGACATGGAGTATGTAATCGAAAAAGCCCAATTTAATATCCGATTTAGATATGACAGTTTGTGGGGAGATAAGAAAAAATGTTTGATATATCAATAGCATATTAAATATGCCGAGTACATGATCAAACCATCATGCTGAGAGACGTAGTTGAGGCGTCACGATGATAATGGTATTATGCTCCCTGGTCCGTTTGAATGCAAACGCATCAATATGCTCATTACCGCGCTGCAGACGGCAGCCAGCCGATATGCTTCATGGTTTAATGCTGCAGGAAAGCGTAGTGTGCAAGAAACAATGCGTTGCTAGACAGACATGAGTTCAAACATAGTCGCTAATGGTGAAACGAGTGAAGCAAAGTGAATCTTTCATTCTCTTCGAAATTCAGTTTCAATTTAATAAAGTGATGATGATCCTCAAAGAAAATAGAAAGCTTGGTAGAAGAATTGAAGTTGAAAATTTGGAGAAATATTTTTACGCACGGGCCAATCACATTCTTTTTCGGAAAGGGAGAAATGTCTCGGCTGTGGTTTGAAGTTTCACTGCATTTTCTTTTAGGTACGTACCTGGTACGTACTTTGCCATGTACCTGGAGGAAACTTCACCGTTGTGAGTCGTGACTACCTCAGCACAACTTTTTTTTATTTTTAGGAAGGTTCTTTGACTTGTTTATTTCTAGACCTTTTTCAATAGATACCTGTACGACTCTGAATGTTTTCTAGACTTTCTACCAAATTCATTTCTTCCCAACTCTCATCGCCTCTTTCATCTAGACTTTTCCTACCCAGATACCTACCAAACTTCACAAACTTCACAAACTTCACCATGCAGCAACCACAACAACCCCCGTCCAAGTCGCAACGTCGCCGATTTGGCAGAGGTGGAAAAGGCAAGGGTGATCAAAGCCGCGAAGATGCCAACTCTTCAAAGCCATCCACATTCAAGAACGCTGGTAAGACCCGTGGGAACAATCAAGTTCACGACGAGGCCTCAATCTCAACTCCACTACAGAGTACCTCATCGAGCGCTCCTAAAGCTTCCTTGACTATTCCTGTGCCGGCGGATACTCCGACCTTTGCGGAGCTGGGAAAGGATAATCTCATCCATCCCGTCTTGCTGCAGACCATCTCGGAAGACTTGAAGTTCGACCACATGACGCCAGTCCAGGCGGCCACTATTCATCCACTCCTCAAGGACAGCTGCGATATTTTGGCACAGGCAAAGACCGGAACAGGAAAGACCATCGCTTTCCTACTGCCAGCCATTCAGAGGATGATTCATCGCAAGTCAAACGGAAGATCAGGCAACGTCTCTCTTCTCGTCATTTCACCGACAAGGGAACTGGCAATGCAGATTGCCGAAGAAGCACGTGCACTCTTACAGCGTCTACAGTTCAAGGTCTGCATCGCAATCGGCGGCACGAACAAGAACCAGGAAGAGAAGCGCATCTTGCAAGGCTGCGACGTCTTGATTGGCACGCCCGGACGACTCTACGACCATCTTGGCAGTGGCGGGGAACAGAGTCAAGTTGGAAGCATGCTGCAGCGCCTTGATACGTTGGTTCTAGATGAAGCCGACAGACTCCTCGACATGGGATTCATGGATTCCCTGAAGAAGATCATTGCTTGTTTACCCGACAAGGCTGCCACTCAACGACAAGGCATGCTATTCTCGGCAACGATTCCCGAGTATGTCCAGAAGGTCGCGCAGCTAGTCTTATCAAAGGACTACACGTTCATCTCGACCATTGCGGAGGGCGAATTGAACACGCACGAGTCTGTTCCTCAGGGTCTTATTGTCGTTCCTACTTTCTCCGACATGGCAGCAGGTCTCCTTGGTGCTATACGCCAGGAGATTGCGAGTGTTGGTGTCGAGGCATTCAAGGCCATCGTGTTCGTACCAGCAGCCCGCTTGGTTGACTTCTATGCCGAGGTTCTGCAGAAAACTCCCGGGCTACCACCGGTCGCAGCCATCCATTCCAGGATGACCCAAAGCAGACGAAGCAACATCACAGAGGAGTTCCGCCAGGCTCAGAACGGCATCCTGGTAGCAACCGACGTCATTGCCCGAGGCATGGACTTCCCCTCGGTTACCAACGTCTTCCAGGCAGGTATCCCCTCCGATAAGGAATCCTACGTCCACCGTCTCGGACGAACTGCTCGCGCGGGTGCCGGGGGCCGCGGCACCTTCATCATCACCTCTCACGAGACCTTCTTCTCCAAATGGACGCTGAAGAACATCGTCTTCGAGGAGATGTCGGCGGACCTCAGCACCAGAGACGATATCTTGCAGATCACCGAGAGGATGGATCCCGAATCTCACGCCAAGATCTACCAGGCCTGGCTCGGCTTCTACAAGAGCCATATCAAGCCGATGCAATGGGACAACGTTCGTCTGGTCCAGGAAGCCAACACCTTTGCGCTGAAGGGTCTAGGAGCGCCCGAGGTACCCGCATTGGAGAGAAGCACGATCGGCAAGATGGGCTTGAAGGGCGTTAGGGGACTTGTGGTCGGACATGGTGCCCCGAAGCATGGACGAGGAGGCGGCGGTGGAGGCAATGGCGACACCGCGCAGGCATCGAAGCGACCCCGTAACCGAGGGTGGTAGACGAGACATCAACGCGGCTGTGTGTTCATTTGAGAGGTTGAAAGTGGAATACCCAAAGCCCGGAACCCGTCGACCTTCCGGATTTTGAGGTGGATTGGCATGATAGTCGCAGTCTTGAGGTTGGGTGAGTGCTGCAAGCTTGCCCTATTCTCTCCTCTTCTCTTCATCGTCACAAGGGAGATACGAGATACTGACTCTGCACCGGTTCCACAGAAGAGAAGTTGCGTACCTACTTGACTAGCTATGCCGCATCGACATCCTTCATCCCTAGTAGGAAGAGGAGAGAAAATTGCGTTGTGTTGGTAGTAGAAAACTACCTGATTGTTTGAGTAGGGAGTGCGATCGCGACCCTCGAGTTTGCCTCGTTAGTTTAGATGATACTTTAGACCGCTAATGAGAGAACCCATGAAATTACGTGCGACTTTCATCTTGACGCTACTATGCTAACGCCATGCTCTATTGAGGAGGAGGGACTAGAATTCTCTTGTTTCTGTCTAGCAATCACAGGTTGTCGCAGTGATGGTCATCTGTGAGAGGTGACTGCATTCCTGTATTCCTTGGGTGATTTGTAAAAGGTCAAGGGTGTCAACACCAAGGGAGAAGAAGCTCGACAGCAATCATAAACTCATTTCGTCTTTTGTATCTCTTCCTGTGACATTTGTGTTTTTTCTAAGATGTACTTGGCTAGCTATTCCTAACCCCTTACTTCATCTCTCGGCTTATTTATCCAGATACTCCCAGGTTAAATGTCAACAGACCCCCACAACTTATCTCTCGATCTTACCAACTCAATAACATATCCGAACCTACAGGGTCGTATCCCTCTAAACAAGGGAATTAAGTCTATGGTGGACAGAAAGTAGAATAGTTATACGCGATTATGAGAAATAGTAGCGTAAAGTTGTAAAAGAAAAATAGTAACTTAAACAGCTACCACTTTACCAAATAAATAATAAAGTCCTCAGGTAAGGTTGTAATATATTATTGTTTGAGGTAAAGATTCCCACGAACTTCAGCTTGCACATCAGTTTATCCCTACTTCTCAAGAATAACTTTTCACTCATTTATGGGGTTATAACATTAAGAACCGTCCAAGGACATGCCCTTTCCTGCCAGTCTATCTAGGTATGGTTTGACATACCAACTTGGGATATGCCAGATAATACGGTTATGAACTACCTCATAAAGCTCTCCTTCAAAGATCTTACCTCTTCATCTTACCAATTCACTAACATGATCAAACCTACACTTTCATGTCTTCCAAATAGAAGAACAGAGTCCATGGTAGACAGAAACTAGGACAGTTACATGCAATCACATACAATCACGAGAAAAAAACAGCACGAGATAATGGAAGGAAAAATGTGATAGCTTCGAGAGCCACCACGATTTGCTCGGAAAACTAAACTAAACCACCAGTTCCATACTCCCATCCATTGGAGGAGACATACGACTAGTTCGAGGATCGTCCAGCACATCCAGCGTTCCCTTCCAAATTTTTATTTTATTTCTTTTGTTTTTTAATTCATTTCCATCCACTGCTGTCTTCGCCGAGGGAAGACGTCAACCGAGTCGAGTCAGTGCGGGAAGTATCGAGTCCAAAGAGGTCCTTCCTTTGCCCCCATACGATCGCGAGTGATGAGTAGGATGATGATCGAGCCACCTTGGTTGTGCCTGGGTGGTTTTCGGTCACTCGTCGACCTGGGATGTGCGCCCGCTCAGAGCCGCGGGCACGAAACGTCAGAAATCGACGTCACTTCCAAAATACACAAGTTGGTGTCTTGTTTGCTACTCGGTCTCCGCCTTACGAGTGTTGCTTATTTTTTGTTTTTCGAGTAACTGGGTGAATCAGATTGAACATCCGTGGATGTCAAGTCGTCCTCCAGATTGAAAATTTCTTGCATGATAGGTTTTGGCTCTCCGCATCGTGTGTTGATCATGGAAGATGCTTGGAGTTGATGATCGAGAGCCTGTAGAGGACTTGGTAGGCGATCCTCTGCAAATCATAGGATCGGTGCTCCTGCGGTCGAATCGATGCAGTGCAGTAAAGTAAGAATTGTGTCATGTAGTACAGCCCGGGGTTGGAACACGATGCAAACCAGTCTCGTGCCTAGTGTCGTTGGGCTTGGGTAATGAAAACTTGGGACGGTACTCGCCAAGCACTGTGTTGATTGGAGACTTGGGTCTTCAACTAAGAAAAGTTGAGAAGAGAGGCGTAGTTTCGGATGGAAAAGTGCGTAGATGTGGCATGACGGCATTAGAACAAACCGCCAACGCAGTATTGGTCTCCTTCCCCCTCTCTTTCTCTTCGCAGTCATTCGTCGTCGTAAGGTGCATACCGTCCATGCTGCCTAAGAGTTCGTTTGATGCCGTTCACCTGGTCTAGGTGGTGCAAACGCCTGAAACGCCGTATTTTGACCGTTTCCGATTTCGTCCAAACATTCAATGACTGATTAGTCTCATGCCTTCGAATGCCGGGAGAGCCTCCTCCGTGAGATCGAGAAACGTTTGAAAAAATCAAGGAAGCCGCAAAAGTCAAAGTGGGTATGGTACAAATCACAAGAAGAATCTCCAGAAGGATATGTACAGCGAGAATGGGATGGGTTGGGTTGGGATGGAAACCTAGAAAACTGCCATCAAGACCGATTTCTCGAGATGGGATCTAGGTGTGTTTGATTCGAGTTCGAAGTGATTTATTGCGGCGGCTGGCCCTGGCCCTGACCCCGACCGCCACCACGGCCACCGTAGTTGTTGTAGCCACCACGTTGGCCTCGGCCTCGGTTACCACCTCGTCCACCACCGCGGCTGTTGCCACGATTAGCCTGGTACTGATGAGGCTGAGAGTCGTTGAAGTGGCCGCCACGACCGCCCGGGATGGCTTGTCCTCTGCCTTGAGCTGGGAAATGATTGTTGGCTTGTTGTGGAGGGTTATTGGACAGAGGCTGAGCGTTAGAGGCCATGGGTTTCGACACATACGTGTTGACCGGGCGAGGAATGCTCTCGGGATTGTCGTAGACGTAGAGGCTCTTGTCAATCGTGGCAGGAATTGGTTGAATTTCCGTACCGAGATCTTTTTCGATGTTGTAGAGGTTGAAACGATCATCCCAGTTGATCAGGTTGATAGCCAGACCCAAATGACCATATCGGCCGGAGCGACCGATGCGGTGCAGATAGGTCTCGGCATTCTTAGGAAAGTCGAAGTTGATGACAACATTCACAGCTTGAATGTCAATACCACGAGTGAGAAGATCGGAACAGACAAGATTACGACAGACGCCATTGCGGAAATCGTGGAAAACCCGGTTCCGCGCTTGCTGAGCCATCTTAGCGTGGCTGTAGAAACATGAGTAGCCAAGCTCTGTTATCTTCTTGGCCAACAGTTCGACGCGGTTCGTGGAGTTACAGAAGATGATGGACTGGTTAATCTGCAGCTTGGAGAAGAGCGTGTTCAAGCAATGAACCTTCTGCTTCTCCTCGACAAAGGCATAGTACTGAGTGATACCCCGTAGCGTGAGCTCGTCCATCAGGTTGATCTCGTACGGTCTGTCCATGTTCTTGTCCGAGAAATCCTTGACGGACAGAGGGAAGGTGGCGGAGAAAAGCATGATCTGACGGTCTTTGGGGTGGAACTGGAGAAGCTGCTCGATGACGGGAGTGAATTCAATGGAGAGAAGCTTGTCGGCTTCGTCCATGATGAACATGGGACATTCACTAAGGTCGGCAACATTCTTGCCAGCCAGATCGAGGATACGACCGGGAGTGCCCACCACTATGTGGACAGGATCCTCTAGACGGACGATATCGTCGCGAAGGGTAGTGCCTCCGGTGGTGACCATGACGTTGATTCCGAGATGTTTGCCGAGCGTCTTGCAGACCTGAGAGGTTTGCATGGCTAATTCTCTCGTGGGTACTAGTATTAAGCATTGAATCTTGTTCACCTTGGGATTGATTCGTTCTAGAGTAGGTACTACGAAAGCGGCCGTCTTTCCGGTACCGTTCTTTGCTCTCGCTAGGATATCTCGTCCGGTCAGTCCTACGGGAATGGACTCCTCTTGGATAGGAGACGGTCTTTCAAAGCCAGCTTCGAATATGCCCATTAATAGGTCTCGCTTTAAATTGAAGTCTTCCCATTCTAGGCCCTTGGTGTTTGTAACATCCTATGAATAGGTTAGCTTCCATTGTTGTCTCGTGTCTGCACAACAATCTAGTATGTACAAACCTCTGTTTGATGTCTGCTGTCACGAGTAGGGAGGTTTAGGCTCTTCTTCCAATCATCGTTCTGAGGAGTAGTAGCATTCAGGCTCGCAGCCTGCAGCTTTGCCGTTAAAGTATCCGTCATCTCGACTGTAAAATTCGGCGTTGTTTGGTTTGATTACGAATGATGTTTAATCGGTGTATGATGTACCACTAAAAGGCAACACGCAAAGAGAAACAGGTCTGTCGTTGTGTCGAACACGCAGGTTAGGGCTTTTTGACTTATTAGGTACGAGACTCTTTACGGGTACCCAATAAGTTTGGGTGGGTGTTTGTGGAATGGATCGAGGAGTGTGTGGATTGGCTCTCGTCGAGACAGCGAAGTTGTGGGTATCGTCCAGAGACTCAACTACGCTAAAGTCATGCAACTCGATCAGCTTCAAAATACAGAAGCGCAACTATTAGGAACAAGATAAACTTGATCAAGAGAGTAGGCATCCGCCGGAGGCCTCTAACTAGGACTTTGGATAGGAGAGATGGAGGAATAGGTACGAGTGTGACTAGTCACTCGAATAAACATGGCAAACGTACCTTTGTAACTGGCGAGGTTTTTGCTTGTGTGATTGCTGAGGATCGCAATGCGGCGTCGCAATGTTAAATCGTCGGTAGATTCGTCTGCGTGTGGTCGTGTCGCAGAGCGAAAAGGGTTTCAGGAGAAAGAAGAGGAGTGGTGGGGAGTAGAGGGGAGAGGAGAAGAAAGGCGGGATTCGGTAGTCGACTACGATGAGTGTGGTCGAAGATCGAGGTTGTGGTCACTAGAGATGTATGTCTCTCTCTCGCAAACTGTGTCGTCGTTCAAGGCGAGAAATTTGGGATGTCTCTTAAGACTCGAAAGGGGAAACGATAAGTCTTGCGTTAAGTTGTTGTTATGAGGAAGAATTGTGGCATAAAGCTGCGGCGGTTGTAAGTTTACTGGAGGATAAAGAGTTATGAGTGTACGTGTGTGTACAATACATGTGTGGGAGTGAGAGGTAAGTAATTGTTAGAGAGACGCGCCTCGTGATTATGATCGGGCTTTGTTGTGAGTGAGAAGAAGTTGAGGGTGTTGATCTTGATCTGATCTGATCTAATGTGGGAATTGTTTTTTTCAATGGGGGTTAAGTTACAAGCTTCAAAGCAATCCGTCAACTGCAACTACCTACCTTACCCTCTTGAGCCACACCAGGTGGAGTGGACCTGCCACAAGATAACGGTCCGGCTTTGCTCCGACACGATCCTTCCACGGTTCCTCCGTTCCATCCCGTCACCTGCACCTATGGATCTACCTGGGTAGGTGGAACGTACCTACCCCGCGACGTTGAGGCTGAACAAAGAGAGAAAGATACCTGAGACTGCATGAAGCAAGGCAAGTGCGCTGCAACTGCATGACCTACCTAGCGCCGAACCTTATAGCGAATTTAGTGATTTGTAACGGCCGGAATCACTGAACTGGAGGGCCGTGCCCGCCCTTTTACGTGCCATATCGGTATATCGGTCACCCGTCTTGAGCGGGTTTGCGCTATTTCCAACGTATTTCATCATTCCATCCAGGTGCTTAGGTACATATGTCCGAAAGCAAACCAATACAACTGTACCTATCATCATTTCTACTTATTACCCTAAGAATCTCACATCGAAAACCAGCCATGAAGCCTTCATCGAGGGGCTTCACCAGCAATGTCCTTCTCCAATAGTAGACTATGATCTTCAAGAAGTCCGCCGTTGCCTTTTGCTCCAGCTCCAATCTTCCCGCCTTCCTTTCCTCGTCCTCATCGCCACATCCCTGCGGCATCACGTCATCATCCAGTTCGAGTCCGCGATGGCCTCTATGTCGAGAGAATAACCCCATTTTTGCTCGGCAGCGATGCTATGCTACGGTTTCCGATAAGCACGAGCCAAAAAGATCAAATGCCAATAATAATGACCCTATTTGGCCTTCCTCGCAGCATCCGACTCCCTACGAGATATTCGACCAGCACAAGCATGCGCCTTACAGCAAGACCAAGTTTTATGAGCTAGTCAAGATCTATCACCCAGATAGGCATCGACACCTTTCTGGTCTCCCGCTCTCGCATACGGCACGACTTGAGCGCTATCGGCTGGTTGTCGCCGCGAACCAGATACTCAGCGACCCAACCAAGCGACGGGCCTATGATCTGTACGGTTCCGGATGGGGCGGGAAGCAGACCATGGAAAACCTCTACCGATCTACTGATAGGTCCTGGCGGGATGTACCCGGAAATCCAAGCATGAACGCCACGTGGGAGGACTGGGAGCAATGGTACGGCGAGAAAAACGGCGATAAGAAGGAGAAGCAACAACCCGTGTTTATGTCGAACCAGCTGTTCGCCGGCGTACTGTGCGTCTTTGTAGTGATAGGCAGTTTTAGCCAGGCACGGCGCGCAAGCACGAATTCCATGAACATCGTGGAGATGAAGGAACAGCACCACGCCGCTATCAGCCAGGACCTGAGGAGGCGGCAGAGCGAACAAGCCGCCCTGAATAGGCATGAGAGAATCGAAAGTTTCCTGCAGCAAAGGGACGGCTGGGCTTTGGCCTCATCGCCGAGCTCCCACGCAACTGAAGCTTCCGAAGGAAAATGAAGCTCAATTCATCATTGACAGCTACCGTGTTGTATTTATTAAAATACTCAGTGTATGCTCTAGTATACGCCGTATGACCGCATGAGATAGTTTTGCTAAGGCGATGATGCTGATCCTATCAGCATCAAATAATATAATTAAGGCTCTTACATATCTCTTAAGTGCCAACGGCCCAGGTAGATTAGTGAATTTATATTACCCTTGACCATCACTCCCAGCTCCAGAGAAGATAATCCGAGCATTCATCACCCTCACTTCGGAAACGCCGCCACCAGCTTAAACGTCAGCGTATGTTTGTCGTCGACCTTCCCACCCACCTCCGTGCCCACCAGCCTCTCGTCGTCCGTGAAAAACGTGATATTCGTCCTCCACGCCCCCTCCCCAGACGTACCCAGTCTCACCGCACCGCCCGAATGCACCTTCTCCCCGGCCGGGCTGCCGATCTTCCACCCCCCATCACCACCATCCCTCTCTCCGAGCAGCACATCGTAGACGCCCTTCGCGCTCTCCGCGACCGCCCCGGACTGCGCCAGCACCTCGATGTCGGCGACGCCCACGACGTCCGTGGGGTGCTTCGTAAAATCCGACGCGCCGTCGTCGTTGTGCTCATACGGCACCCGTAGACGGCGGGGCGTGACGTCCAAGCACCAGAATGGCACGGTGCCAGCCTCCACGGGCCCCGCGTCCGCGTCCGAGCCTTCCTCCCGCTTCAGGAACGCAACGCCCCATTTGATCACCTCGCCGTCGGGCCTGGTTCGGCCGCCGCGCACCAGGTCCGCGTACACGATGCCCGCGTGCTTATCCCGGACGCGGCGCTGGATGTCGCGGAAGGTATTTTCCTGCGGCAACTCTGCGCCCTCAACTCCTTCAGATAGGGAAGGGGAAGGGGGCAGCGTGACGGCCCAGTCAACAACGGAGCCCTCGTGCTTGGCGCCCCAGTGGTGCGGCGCGCGGTCGGCGCCCGGCACGAACGCGATGAACTCGAGGTACGAGCCGTCGGCCAGCAGCGCGAGCGCATTCTCCGTGCGCCCGTCGGCGTGCCGGCCCCCCGGGTACAGGCGGAACAGGTCCGCGAACCAGCGGGGCGGGGCTGTGAGGAAGGAGTGGGGGATCAGGATCACGATGTGATCGACGAGTGGGGTCGTTGATGTTGAGGTAGACATCTTGAACTTGAATGCCGTGCTGGTGGTATTCAATGCGGCGCTTGGAAATGTGCGGAATCTGAAGAGGAGATCTAGATGAGCGTTCTGAGATTTATTCTTATATATAAGTAAGTGGTGTCGCTAATGTCGTGCTCGGCCCGCTAAAATTGCGTGACTCATAACCCATTAGTCTTGATAGTGAACTTGGTCAGGTCAAGAGTATATGTCGAAATGACACATACATTCAGGGGTATCTCAAGCTTGAGAGAGCTATATGTACACGAAGTTAGGGTCAAGCAGCCCAACCTCAATTGTGAGTAGCTGGGATTAGCTTCTCTTCCAGCACGTGCTTCATGACCCTCTCTGCTTCTTTGGGGTCGATCCTCTCCTCGGCCCCTAGTCGAATCATGCGGCCAACCAGGAACATCAGCTTCCCTTGAGGATACTGCTTGTAATCTACGAACTGCTTCACGATCTCGTCTTGTCCTTCCGCTGCAGTGCATGCGAGCTCCACATATTCGTCTTCACTAAGCTCGTCGAACCATAGATTTTCCTCGTCAAGCACCGCTTCTATCGTCGGGTACTCGTCTGGAATCCGTCGGCGGAAGACGGCCCATAGGAGTTCCTTCGCTACCTTTGCAGTGACCTTGCGTTGATGCAGGTATAACAAGATGTCTGTGAGGTGGTTTACAGGCACACGATGGCACTCACCATCCTCCGTGAATCCTAGGTCCTCACCGGCTTCGCCACTACGTTCCGACGTTAGACGACCCAATTCGTGCAGGATCCAGTTGGCGGCAAGCTGATAGCCCGACAAATACTCAGGCGAGTTTGCATTTGGACCAAATCGCTTTGCGAGGCGATCGATGACATTCCAAAAGTACTCGATTCGCTTGCCTCCATCAAGCGCCACTAATGACAATGCATCCTTGGGCGTTAGTCCGAACCTTTGGATCAGTTGATCAACCTCAGCGTCGGGGAGTTCACCCATGCCCTCCCGAAGATGATTGACTAGATCGTCGCCAATGATAACAGGCGCTAAGTCGGGGTCTGGCATGTACCTATAGTCGACCTCGCCTTCTTTGCCACGTAGTCGCCGCGTCTCTGTTGATCCGATCGACCAGCCGCGAGTTTCGCTCTCTATGGTTCCGCCAGACTCGAGGACAGAGATCTGCCGATCCCGTTCGGCGATGATGGCATCCTCGACCGCCTTGAAGCTGCTCAGGTTCTTGATCTCAGTGCGCTGGCCCAGCGGTGCAGAAGGATCGTCGCTTCTCCGGACGGACACGTTGACATCTGCGCGCAAACCACCGGCCTCCATGCCCGAGACACATGCATCGGTGGCGTTCAGCAGAATCTGTACTTTTCGAACCAGAGCGGCGGCAGTGGCGGGATGGTGAATGTCGGGGAGAGTGATGATCTCGATCAGGGGTACGCCGACGCGGTTGAAATCGATCCAGTGCACGTCACCGGGCTGCGCGAGGGTCTTGGCTGTATCCTGCTCCATCTGAATTTGTTTAATCCCAACCGAAACCCCGTCGCCATCTTCTGCTGCAATCCCGTCCCTTACTTGTAGCGTGATTCTGCCATCCCGCGCAAATGGTTCATAATATTGGGTGATTTGGTACCCCGACGGCTGGTCCCAATGGAAGTAGTGTTTCCTATCGAATCTGCTGATATTCTGTATGTCGCAATCAAGTGCCAGAGCAGCTCTCAACGCCGGGATCAGAGTCTCTTTCTGGAAGATAGGTTGACTACCAGGCGTAGCTAGGTCAAAATAGGCAACGTGAGAATTCGGGTCGTCGTTGAAGGACGTGGTAGCGGCAGAGAAGAGCTTCTTCGCAGTGTTCAACTGGGCGTGTATCTCGATCCCTACGGTAAGCTCCCACCCATCGACGACTTGGTTGTTGGCGTTCTTTTTCTTTTTCTTTCCGAGAGATTTCTGTTTCTTGGCTTCCTCTTTCAGTTGTTTTCTTAGTGGAACATGAACTGGAGGAGGCGCATTATTAGAAGCGGCCTCGACGTGGGCAGCTCGAGCTTGGGAAGACCCTGGTATCTTGGACTGAGCTAGATTTCGAGCAATAGTATCTGTACCTATACATATACCTGCACGCGATCGTAAGCAACCTCGAGTAGAGAATTGGCCATGCAATAGATATCTACTCAGAGCTGCTACTCTGAACCGTGGCATATTGATTCCAGGTAGAGAGTTGCATATGTCAGATTCAAGGTCAAGAAGCTCCAATCTTTTTTTTTTGGTTCAAAGGATCCATGCTTCGTCAGGGACCGCCTACCCTGTCTGTGGCTGTGTCGTAGATGCCGGATGAATCTCGGGTTTGGCAAAGTGCGACGCTAACCGCGTAGCCCGCGCGGTCTGACGTGGGATATCCATTTAATGCTGGATGGCTCCACTGAAGAACCGCTGTACCAGATCTATGGGTACAGAAATGACACTCATCCCTGCTATTATTACGGCATCTTCAATTCTTCAACATCTGTCTCCTTAACCTTGTTGGACATTGAATCATGGGCCGCAATAGAACGGTCTGATCTAGAAATAGACTGACACTCCTAAATCATGTCAAGTTAAAATGAATGGGCCATGAATTATGGCTCGTCACCGTCACCATACGTGTGCGCCCATGTGGCCGCTACGATCACTATAAGATTCCATCACATCACCCCCAAGAACTCCAAAAACCGACCAATCATCTACCTCGTGGTATCTGGGCACACCACCATGCGGCCGATATGTGCTGGGAAATTCCTCGTTATCATTTGGGGCAGGATTGCTGTCTCAGTCTCGGCCGACCAATCTGAAGGCCATCACGGATGAGCAACATATCACCTCTCCCCATCCGTTGCTAGGCTTTTCTCTCTTCTTATTAATACCAATCCGGTCTCCCCATAGGACCACCACATACCTTCACGTAGTTCGTGAGGTGTCTCTTCTCCTGTTGTCGCAGATAATCCACCAAACATATAACGCCATCATGTCTTCCATACTATTCATCTACGTTAGCCACATGGCATTCTGGTAAGGGTTTATAGTCTTCGATAGCCTATGAATATGATTCCTCGTTTGACACACATCCATCTTAACATCTCTATTAATTCTATGCGCCACGTCGGTACACACCCTGATCAAGGTATAGATACCTACTGATTAGGATATGCCTATGTCGTTTTCATGGACGGTTACCTGCATCCCAATACTGCGAGGTATGCGTGTTTCACGCTGTGTTCGCCTCTCCTTTCTCGTCTTACCGCGGGGTCAAAGTCCTTTTTTGTTGAGAAGTTTCCACGAGCTAGGGCTCAGTTTTGCTGATGTCGTTTCCAAGACACTACCGCTCCGTATCCGTTCCGGCCGCTATCGATCGAGCTGCCCTTTGGCAGTTCTCCGATCACGACATGGCTGATGAACAGGGTCGTACCCAACGGGGCCCTCCTAATTACCCATACTCGTTCTCCGTGAGAAGGAGAAGTTTGCCTAGACGTAACACCGATGCTAGGCAGTACGAACCCGCCGTTAAATATGGCTCCGGCAACGCAAACAAGGCCCAAAGGAGGTTCTCTAGTGCTGTGAACGTGCCAGAATCTATATTGGGCGTTGACGACCCGGCTGCCATAACTTCTACCTTAGGTGAAAGGGGAAGTGATGTTCAATCCTCAGTCATCGCTCCGGAAGACAGCGCGTCGAGGAACGAGCCTCCTGCTCGTTTGTCTACGCCTTCAATCCCGCCGACGAGCCTGGCATCCGTCGCTGCGACCTCGCGCAGATCGAATAGCGATAGTGAAGGCGGCTCAACAAGCACAGAAACCATAGGGAAACGGAATTCCAGACAGAAGAGGTTTCCCACGAAACAGCCAAATGCTCTGAACTTCCTGGATTCAGATTCACCTACCATTACTCCGGAGAGCATTCGCAGGTCGATGGAAGAGGCTGCTCATCGATCCCCGACTTCTATGCAAGCTCAATCGCCTTCAAGCCGCAGTGCGTCTACAGTTTTGACTGACTTTAAAGACGACGCTTCGGATAATGTCGGTGACCATGAAACCGACCGAAGCACGAGCCCGGAGCGCGGCGCAGATGTCAACAATGAGAACCATCCACCGGTCAATGCTGCGCCTCGAATGAAGCCAGCCCAAACCAGGAGACGAAGCTACGGGATTCCAGAAGTCCCAAGGGAAGGGTCCCAACATTCACATATCTCACAGAACAATTTCACCTCACGAATCCCTAATCCGGGTCCTCCGCCTAGTCTCAATCTTCCAAGACCAGATAGGGTCCCTTTAACGGGCTATCAGCTACTTGCGTCGAGATTGTCTGCAGCCCCGGACCGAGCCGACCGGTTTATCAGACCCATGTATCGCAGATTCGAGACGTTGAATCATAGACTGTTATTGTATCTCCAGGACGAAATCTCCGAGTTGGAGGATCAGTTGCACCGGCTAGACGCTGCAGATACACAGAATCGACGCTTGCCCAATTGCATCTTTCCCGCATCGCGACGAGCGGAATGTATGGCCGGTGGTGAGCTTCATTGGCATAGGACCGACATCCTCGGCAAGATTGGCTTCAAAGTAGATCAATACAGTGAGCCTCCTATTTTAACCAATCCCTTTCGAATCATCTTACTTACGCGAGTGACCTCTTAGACCGTCTTCTAGCATCGTGTAAGGAGACGCAAGCCATGCCGACACCAACTCTGGAAGACATACACGAGTACCGCACCTACCTCGCGACGCACGCTCCTATCGCCGAGGCCGAGACCCGTTTCCTTGATGCCACGGATGATTTGGTATGCTTGATTGACGAGGGCCAGGAAGAAGTGATTGAAGAGGAACCGATTCCTACGCCGATGCCGCACCCGGATTTCACCATCATCGACTCCCGAAGTAGGTCTCCTATCGGGTCTCCCGTTCGGTCCCGCCCCGTCTCGCCGTATCGCCAAGAAGTACATGTGCCGTATCGACATGAAGATACCGGCACCGAAACTGTCGATGACAATGCGTACGACGAGCCGGCAGTCGTCCCGCTGTCCATGGCAGTTACGGTGGCCGTCATCTTGCCTATTTTGACTTTCTTGATCATACCAGGGTACCTGGGTCGGTTGACGGTGGTGTTCCTGGTCGGCCTCGGTGTCCTAGGGGCTTTGATCCAGGGCGCGATTATCTCTGTCCGTACTCGGGAGCTTTTCATTTGTGTTGGCCTTTACGGTGCTGTGATGGCGGCCATTGCAGGGATTGTGGCTTGATCTTGATTAGACTGGCATCATGCTTAGGAGAAGCTGGTGTCTACATTTGAGTAGGCATATCTTCAATTCGTTTAACACTATCGTGGGGCTTTGGGCATCTAGGGACTTTTGCAGCTGTACTCTAAGGGGTCCTGGTGTTATTCTACCTGTATTGATAGACTAATATCCGGAGGATGTAATAGCTACTTATGTAAGATCGTGTAGGATCGAGTTCATGGTGTTTAGTATGGAGTCAGGGATCTCGAGAGCCAACGTCGTTATGGAAGAGTGTTTTGCCTGCTGTGCCGCACGTTCTATCGCCAACGTGGTGGCTGTGCATCCCTCATTGGCCGACCGGGGACATCGCGGTGGGGGACCCGGATAGCTCCTCTGTTGCAAGAATTCCTATTTTGGACGTTTCATTCGTTATTTGGAGTTTGCAGATATTGATGAAGGTTGGTGTTACGAATAAGGCAAGGGATAACGATGCCTTCGACTTCCAAAGTTCCCTGTCTCTTTGTTGGTCTCTATCCCCTCGTTTAATTTTCAACCCTCCATCTCAAAATCACAACATCAAGATCTCAAACATCTCTGCAGTCGCATTTTCATCATGACCTCCAAAGAGACCGTCCTCATCACAGGCTGCAGCGATGGCGGCATTGGCTCTACATTGGCCCTCGTCTTCCAACAGCGTGGATTTCACGTTTTTGCTACAACTCGCGACCCCTCCAAAATGTCTAAGCTCAGCGGCCTCTCGAATGTAACGCTGCTGACACTCGATGTTGTCAAGCCAGCTGATATCAAGGCTGCCGTCGAAGCAGTCTCAAAGGAGACAGGCGGCACTCTAAATTACCTCATTAGTAATGCCGCACGCAATCATTTCATGCCTATCCTAGACGAGGATCTGGAGACGGTCAGGAAGCTCTTTGAGACCAATCTCATGGGTCCACTTGCTCTTACTCAAGCCTTTGCCCCCTTGCTTATCAAGGCTAAGGGTATGGCTGTGTATATGACCTCCATCTCTGGATACCTCAACATCCCATACATGGGTATGTGTTTTTGATATTTCTACTCTACTTTCGATATCTCTAGAAAACTAATATGAACCCCAAAGGAACATATTCGGCATCTAAGAGGTCTCTGGAGATCGTGGCTGAGACGCTACGACTTGAATTAGCGCCTTTCGGTGTTGATGTGCTTGAAATCGTCACAGGTGGTGTCAAAAGCATGGGACAGACGTACTTTGGTGATTTTCAGCTCCCGGCACAGTCCCTATACAAGAGCATCGAAGAGACTATTGCTGGTAGGGCTCAGGGCAAGGATGGCATGCCTAGGATGGACACGATGGACTATGCTACTGTGGTTGTAGATGAGATTACGAGACGCACCACTGGCCGATTCTGGCACGGCTCTAATGTTGATAGGGTCAAGATGAGCACGACGGCAACAGCAGTGCCACAATCTGCCATGGTAAGTCTGATAATCTGACAATGCTTCCTTTATCTTCAACATGTTAACCAAAGATAGGATGCTGGAGCCGTCATAGGAACTGGACTCGATGCACTGGGGAAATAACGTAGACGATTGTTTTTGGGATTGTTGCTTGTACCTCTTGAACCGGTAGCGTACCATATGATTACCCATGAAGCAAATTACCAACCATACCTTATTATTGATTAATAGCAATAAGCTGATATCGACATTGGTTAGTTCTTTGTATGTTCAAGGTGCTGGTTGGTGAAGTCAATTTATCTCACCGGTCGATCGATCAACGTATAAGACCCGGTAAGTTTTAAGACATGCAATTCGTACCAGTGTGTCACCGTTCTCAGCGATCGCGGGCGCTAAAAAACACTTTTACTAAAATAAAGCAACCAACCGCTTCGATTCAATGCAACTTAATTGTTATGTGTATTAATTGGGTTGGTTCAAGTTCGTAGCGGCTTCCTATTTGATTTGGCGGGCAGTGCCGGTTGGTGGCACTTCCAGGTTCAACTGGCCGTTTCGACGACCGTCACTGCCTAAGTCAGGCTGACTCTGAGGGCCTCCGAATCCATCAATTATTTTTCTTCTTTTTTAAATAAAGTCCATTATAACTTCAATTTCCCCTCTCTCTCCTTCAGATTTGCCGTAAATCAGCAACACAATAATACCATTGTTTGAATTTGACCAAGTCCGACCGTCATGGCGCAGCGAAACACACCTCGCAAGTTCTATTGCGATTGCGCAGCGGATTTCGAAGGCGCGTTATCGCTCGGAGAGCACATCAAGCAAACGGGTCACATGAAAACTAGATGGTGCGAACTATGTTCTCAACTATTTAGTAAGAAACAAGGGCTGGAACAACACAAGAAGACTGCCGCAAAACATAAAGTCGGCTCGGCAGTGCCCTCAAAGCCCAACGTTACACATAACAAACTTCAGGAGAACAAGCCCAACGATGCTTCAAGCAAACCCGCGACGCCTACAAAAGTTGCCAGGACACCTGAAAATGTAAAGGGAAAGAAGAAAGCCGTGAAGAGTCCTACTAAAGGTAATATGACCTATTGCGCTCTTCGCCTTCGTATATCTTTACTAACCCGTTGTTTCTATAGCAATCTCGAATGGTAGCCAAGCTATTCAAACCCCCCTTGTAGTTGCTTCGGCTTCCTCCCAGGCAGCCTTGACTTCATTGCCAGACTCACTCGCAATGAAATATCCATGGGCATCAAAGCAAGAAAGTCCCAAGCTCCTCGTGAATCTGAAACCCCACTGCCACGACCAGAACTGCTTGCTAGCTCATGGTTATTATACTGGCGGTCTTTCTCGCCCAGAATACTTGAAGTCCATCGTCCACAAATTTGTTCCAACACCGGCAATGGTCAAGGGAGTGATGAAGCGGAAAGCCATTGCTCTCGACTGCGAGATGGTTGGACTCTCGGGTGGAAGGGATGAGCTTGCCCGTCTCTGTGCTATTGACCTCTTCACGGGCGAGGTTCTCGTCGACACCCTCGTGTTTCCTACCGAGGCCGTGCGAGACTGGCGTTCTAGATTCAGTGGGGTGACCATGGCTATGATGAGGGAGGCTAGGAACACCGGCAAAGCTCTGAACGGATGGCCCGCGGCGAGAGCGAAGCTCTTTGAACTTGCCGATGCGGAAACCATACTCGTGGGCCATGCACTAAATCATGACTTGAAGGTTCTATACGTATCCCATAAGCGAGTCGTTGATTCCTCACTCCTCGTATCGGAAGCCGTCTTCGGGAAGGGAAGCGCCCTTCTCCGTATATGGGGCTTGAAGACACTGAGTCGGGAACTCTTGGGGCTGACTATCCAGTCCTCTCGAAAGGGCCACGACTGCCTCGAAGATACGCTGGCGACGAGGGAGCTAGTCCTGTGGTGTCTGAAGGAGCGCGAGCAACTGAAAGTTTGGGCCGAGAACGCTTTGATCCAGTTCGAGACTGAGAAGCGCAAGAGACAGGAACGCCAACAGGAGCAGGCCCGGGAAAGGCAAAGACAGATGCTGCTGCAGGAGGCATCATCGCCCGCGTCGCCCCCAAGTATCGAGCCAGAAGACGACGTCGGCGAGTACTTTTATGATTCAGATCTATTCCCTCCCGGATATGAGCCATATTCAGACTAGAAGGCGTAGGATGAGTTGAATGGATTACGTTGCAAGTATGTTGCGAAGTAAGGGTAGCAATCGAATATCATGCTTTTCTGTCGCATAGAAAGGGTTGCACTGGTTCTTATTTCCACTTCACAACCTTAGATTAGAAGAAACGAGTCTATTGCCTTTCTAAAGCTATCGATGGTCATACCAAAACTTTTAATATTCACAAGTTTGATCCAAAATTTTAACCCTCGTATGCTGAACTGATTATTACTATCCGCCACTGAGGCTTACCCCTGGCTCTTGACCCAGGGGCCGTATTTTCACAGAATGAGCAGCGCTGGAATGTCGATAGTAACTCAAAGGGCGATGTCGACAGAAATGATTATCGTCTTTGAATATCTCGTGGCGGACTGCAAGGTCTTGTATGGCAGTATCGTAATAGACGGCCGTCTTATCCAGTGTCACCGACAGATTCGATGCAATGCTCAGGTTGACCTTAATACGAGGATGAATGTTCAGCTTCTGAAACATCATCTATCTCAAAAGATTCTTTGTCATCGTGTACCATCAGCTCGGTGGTCTCATGGTCGGCAGGTCCCGCCGACATGTTTTCTGATATCGGGTTTCCCTTCACCTCTGCATGTGCATTGGCTGCGTGGAGGAGGGACAGTACTTCTGGATCCGAAGTCTTGTCGAAAACTGTCTCACCCTCCTTGTCACGTTTTGAAAGATCGACTGCTCGTGTTTCCAAAAGTGCCTTTACTTTCTTGTACTCATCTCTGCCTGCAAGTTGTATAGGAGTCTTGCCGTCCGCGTTCTGGTCATTCAGATGGTGCAAAGAATAGGGAAGTATTAATTTCAGAATCTCGATGGTGCTATACATGGATGCGACGTGGAGGGGCCGATTTCCCTTTCCATCACACACGGCCATGTCGTTTGCAAGATCATGTTCTAGGATGAGTTCGACACATTTGGTGGCGCTATATTCCAAAGCTTTATAAAATGGAGTTTCGCCTTCTTTATTTGGTTTGTGTATATCTTTAGTTTCCATATGCTGAAGCAAGGCGGCGACAGCGTTATTATTGGAATTGCTGCATGCGTAAAGCAGAATGTTACTGCCGCCTAGGTACTCGAAAGATAACACACCTCCCGGTGGTGCAAGACTATGAAAATATTTGTAAAGACTGACCGCATCGCTAGACTTGTTTGGCTTGAAAGTGGCTTTGTGCAATATATCCCGGTATTCTATTTGCTCCTGTCTCCTGGAATGCAACGACGACATGATGTCAAGGATTTTCCTTTCACCGGAGTTTACCGCTGCCGCCATATGGTGGATAAAAGTGTGACCGTTGATAAAGTCATGTGTCCCTTTCTCAGTTGCTAAATCCATAAGGAGTGTTAATAGATCCATGTTGCGCGATTTTATAGCTTCCCCTAACGCTGTAATATCTGAGCTCCCTTTATGCCTAGCTTCGAAAATCTCGCAGCCATTGTCAATGAGATATTGACACAGTTCGAGATGGCCATTCCTGGCGGCTATAACGACGGGGGTTTGACTCGGTTCCGATGCTTTAGGAAAACGTAAGTCACCCCCTTTCTCGTGAAAGTCCTTCACGGCTTCGATATCGCCCGCTGCGCAGTCGGACCAGATATCTGTCCGCCGTTTGGGCAGCGGAAACAAATCTACAGACCTGACTGGGCTGGCGTGTGTCTGCTTGATGTGTTTGTCTAGGTCCTCACGTGAAGTAAATCCGATAGTCCGACGAGGGCAGCCATCGGCGGAACAGGAAAATTGGCTATGATGCTGAGCAGCATGAAGATTTCGGGCTTTCTTGTTTTCGAAACCTTGGGAGAACATAAGACATCGTGGTTTTGGACATTTATACTGTGGTTCTCCGTTTAACGAAAGGAAGACGTCTCTCGTTCGAGCATCTAGCACTTTAGGTTGAATGGTTTCGGTGGTCTCTCTGATGGCAGAAGACATGTGTTCCAAGCGCTGAATACAATTATCAAGGCCGTTGTTCTTCAAAGTTTCCATGATATCAAAGTCCTCATCGGCGGACTCGGAGCCAATAGTAATATCAAGTCGTTTCAGTAGTGCGCGGAGCACACCTCTTAAGCCAAGTATAGTTGGCGAAGATAATTTGGGCTTGTGCTCTATGCAATGACTGATATGGTTTTGCCACGAAGACACTGCGTAGTCCTGGAGTCCATAGTATCCGCTGTATGCAATCTCAAGGATGTCAGTGGTGTTAATGTCCTTGCGAAATGGTGATGAAGCTAGATATGCCGATGACAAGATGGCCATACTGGCGTGATCCTCGAGTGGATTAGTGCGCGTTTGGATTAAGTATCTAATGTCTATGTTAGTTCCAATGAAGACTGTTGCTATAGGGTCTTCATACCGTCGAGCTGTGTCATGAACAAGATTGATCATTGGGTTGATAGCAAACGAATTGGTGATGTTGGAATCAGGTTGGTCGACTTCTACAAAAGATCCACAAATACTCTTGCAACTGTCCACCCTCCGATTTCTCGGGATACAGCGCCCTTTATATGGATCTATACAAAATAGAGATTGAATCTCACTCCATTTGAGTGGCCTGACTGCACAAGTTAACCAACGCAGAATTTTGGCAGCTGCCTCCCGCTGCCTCCAGGAGCGCGTAGGACGATCGAGCACGCGGAAAGCGACACGTTCGTATCTAACACGTGAGTATGTGAATATGGCTCCTGAACAATGCAAGGAATTACGTACGCTTCGTCCAAGCCTGTTGGGAATTTTACTTGAAGCTCTTCATATAATTCAGCTGGGGAGCCTTGGGCCATCAAATTATCCATAACAACTTTGGCGTAGAGGAACATCCCTATATATCAAAGTTTGATGAGAAATGTTAAAGTAAACTAGTTGAAAACCGAGGAGATACTAACCTTTTGCTATCGTCGTGACCTTCTCGATGATATCGTTCTCCTCGCTTGTGTCGAGGGAGAATCTCTGTTTGATTTCAAATGCCCGAGTTTTTGCAAACGATCTAATATCGTCGAAATGGGATGTGACAGCATCAAGCCGAATAGAAGGGTAACTAGAGAGTACGTGATCGATTACACCATCCCTCTGTCCCAAAGCCAGTAAACGTACTTCCGAGCCCTCTTTCCAACAGTCAGGGATGAGGGAAGATACGAGCCATCTTAGGATTTGTTTGGCCTCGTCCCCGCCACTATGATGATTACATTCATCTAGACCATCAAGAATGATGGTGCATGTGTTTCGACTTTTAAGGAGCTCGGCTATCCAGCTCTCTAGGGTAGGCAGCTGCCGCGCCTCTGCATTACTCGTGAAGCAACATTTTCTATACAGCGCTTGGGCTAACATGCTGTCCTGATACATTAACTGGACCAGCAATGCTCGGAGCATGTAACCCATCGGCCGCTTGGTGCCGTCGGAATGCTTGAAGTAAAAAAATAGGAACGTATGGTTAGAACCTGCTTGGGCCCTCAGATGGCTGATTATACGTGACGCTAAAAGTGTCTTGCCTGTGTTCTGCTGTAAGCACAAAATATGTCAGCGGTCATTATCAGCCTCACATACCTGCACCTGGCATGCCATGTATAAATAGTACAGATTCTGGCAGGCCTTTAGATCGTGTCCAATTTAAGAAGGTGGAGTGTTCGAAGATCCAATTTCCAGACTCATGATGGCATAACTTTAAGGCTGAATATTGGTCCTTCTCAAATTCAGGAGGGTCTAGTTTGTTAATAATGCAGTTAATCTCTTGCAGAGGTATCTCTTGGTGATGGTTCGCACTATCGTCTCTGGATGACCGACGTAGTTCATAAATCTGGCTTGAAAGCTTGGTATAAATTTCTTTTACGTGTCGTTCCATTTGGGTGAATTGATTCGTGGATTGGTCTGATGACTTGTTCAACAGCTTCAATACCTGATCGCGACTGTTTTGGATTTCCAATACAGCTGCGTTCAGTCTTTCGTCCAAAAGTAGCGCCCTATGACGCTTCAAGCTTTCTAGTATAGGCTTCAAACGGGTCTTGAATGTTTTCCACGTTGAGTCGAAGTACGTCCTCCAAGCTATTAAACATGTTACAGTCAGCTGTGAGGACTTTCAGCACTGATATGCTTTCTCACCTGGCCTTGCGAATACATTTAAAGCATTTCGATGGAATTCAAGGATGTCGCAAAAATATCTTTCAAGGACATCATGAACTGCTGAAGTAGCCTCGAAGAGCCGGTCGTATTGTCTTAGGCTAGGGATCACTTCGCCGACTTCAACATAGGTGTCTAACAAACATTCGAGAGTCTCAACTCGTGTACTAGCCACCTTGAAGCATGCGTTAATAGTTAAATAAGTCTCTCAATCAGAGAGGCCATGAATCCTTACCAGAAGGGCGAGTTTGATTGGTCCCTGCAAAGTATAAGCGGAAGTTCAAGCCTGTCAATTAAGTGGCAACGCACTTACCCAGACAAATGCTACTACCTCCGAGACGTTAAGAAAGACCTGAACAACTTGCTCGATTTGGGTCATGGCTTCGAGGAACTTGGAGAGTCTGCTCAGACTACGCAACTTTTTCGCCGAACCATGTCGGTTCTGGATGCTTTGAATTTCGGCAACAACCTGATCTAGCGAAGATGCAGCAAATTGCTGCCTGTGCTCTTCAGTGAGGTCCTGTCGGAACCTTTGAAGAGCTCGCTGGAACGCCGTGTCTGTCATGGCTGCTATGCTCATATTTCCTACTTGATAGTAGCAGCCAAATGGGTTGAGAGTGTAAAGTGTTCCAAACCAGGCGACACTTGAGGCAATTTACCGTCCTTTATTGAACGTGGAGTAGGCAGGCGATGGAGAAGCAATATGCCTGACTGCGCCTCGACGCAGGCTATGCTTTTGCGCTGGCGATTCAGGGGTCGTATCTTGGTCCGAATAACCTAATTGGCCGGGGATAATGCAACATCAGCGCCCAAAGTTAGGGCACAAGCAACACCGCCCCTGTGCTCCGTTGCCACCCAGAAAAGCCTTTCGGGCGTCTAGTTGTCTGCGTCTTGTAAAATATCATACAAGAAGATGTCCATTATCACTGGCAACATGTTCCCATGAGCCACCTTGTATGTACACGCTATTCCAAGAGCAGGTATAAAACCACCGCTGAGCATTTGAGCATTTCCTGCAATTTTATCTTCATCCTGAAATGGACCAAGAAACGCCACACAAGCGGAAATTCCAGGTAACTGAGCTTGAGTATGGCGAGGCGTGGGCGAAACGCCCTCACATTGTGCGCAACGACACTTACCTTGGTTTACCTGAATATTCGCATATCGAGTAGGCCAACTTACTCCTGGGGGTTTTTCTTCGGAAATGAATAACTAATGCTTCTCGCGGCAGAGACAACGAAAATGTCCTCGAACAGTCAATGGAAGAAGTTTGGTCCAGCGAAAGCATGTGTACTGACGTGGCATCGCTGCCTCCAACTATTGAAACCATATGCTATGGCACGGTACGTCTTAGATTGGTCGCTCAGTTTGTTTCTTATTCGGTTACCTAACGAGGTTTGGAGTTATGCGATGCGAAAGTGAAGCTCAACATAGCATTGCTTTCAAACTTACCAGCCACAACATGGGGCAAGTTCTATGAATTCGAAATATTCCGCAAAGGTACTTACTATCACTTGAGGCGCAGCAGTGATAGCGAGGATGTCGGTGTCTTAGACATCGTCTCAATTGGTATTCTCAAGTCTTTGTGTGATAGGCCGGAAGTCACACAAACAGCAGTGCTGTCATTACCAGCCTTGAAGAAGATTGCAAATAAGAAAACCCAGAAAACCATCATACTCGATGCGTCCATTAACATTCTGGGTCCGGAGAACCTACTCAATGAAGTTGGCGATGCCATTACGAAAGGAAATGGCCACTTGCAACATCCTTATTACCTCTCTACCGGCGTAAAATATATCAATCCACACTACTTTTACCCTCATGGTCATAGAACTGATATAAGACACCTCGTTGGTCCCGTAACAGGAGATTTGAAGGCTGCAAGGCTTGCTCAAGGGTTAGGAGAAATCATGAACAGCCTAACCCAGCCTGAGCAGTCAGCCTCCAAATACTCAGGCTCGTTGGAGGCAGTTTGTGACGAAGGGATGATAGTAACTAATTTGAAGAGGTGTGATCTTATGCTATTAGACTGTATATCTCGGAGATTTAACATAGATATAGTCATCAGGTTGAGGGGGTAAAAGCCATCCTAGCAAGGGAGGATAACAAGCACGCTACATGTGCTATTCAGGTCCTCTACAATGTCGTGGGATATCGGTAAGTTCATCTCCCACTACAGTTATTAATACAATGGAACTAATTCATGCCCGCAGAGCAGTTGATAGGCATCCAAGTCCACTCCTAGGTGGTATAGATGCTGACGTTATGGGCCTCGGCAAAACATTAACAATGCTCAGCGCTATGGTATGCTCGTTGAGAGCGGCCAGAGATTTTGCCACATATATCCAAGAAAAGATGGAAGTACTGCCAACGAGGGCGACGCTCGTTGTCGCTACTTCCCCTCGTACGTCTTGGTTGTTAATCCGTGGGCCTGATACTGACTAGTTACAGAGGTGATGGACGTTTGGAAATCGGAAATCAAAAAGTAAGGCCCTTGAACCGTAAAGCAGGCAACAAATCCAAGTTGACAAATCATATAAAGACATCTTAAGCCTGGCACATTGCGTCTTTGCATTTTCCACGGAGACGGCCGCTCAAAGAGTGCTGAGAGCATCGTTGATAATGACGTGGTGTTGACTACTTACCATACGTTGGTATCAGATTGGAAATCAAAGAGAGTACTGCAACGATTGATGTGGTTCCGCGTCGTCCTAGACGAAGGTAATAACATAAGTCTCGTCCTCGTGCGTAGACAAGTAACGTGGATGCTAACGAAAATATAGCCCATTGGATTCGAAATACTACGTCCCAGCAATTCAAAGCGGCTTGCAACCTTGAGGCTCAAAGAAGATGGTGCCTAAGCGGGACTCCGATCCAGAATTCATTAGATGATCTCAGATCGCTCCTAGACTTCCTTCACTTCCATCCTTTCTCAGAGCCGGGCTTCTTCCGAAAACATATTCTTGAGCCACTCCGCACTGAGTCTCCTGACCCATTTCGCAATCTACGGCTTCTCTTGCGCGTCATATGCTTCCGTCGCACGGCAGATCTGTTGTCCCTTCCTCCGCATGTGACTGAAGAGGTTGCTATAACTTTGACCGACGGAGAGGCACTACTTTACGAGGATATTTTAGCCAATTGTAAAAAGGAGTTTGACGAGATTGCTAATATGAGATCGTCCAAGAAGAAATACAATGTACTATTTGCCACGACTATGAGTCTCCGCCGTCTTTGCAACCACGGCACCTTCCAACAGGATAATGCTGCTCCAAAGGTGCGAACGCCCAATATCCGAGCCAAGAAGTCGAGTCCAAAGAATCAGGACGTCGAAGAGGTGTTCTTGTGTGTTTACTGTTATGGAGACAATACGGACAGAAGCATCGCCTCGGGCGCTCTCGAAGTATGTCCCGAATGCTCGCGGGCTTTGGATCATAAAGATACAGGGACTTCAAGGTCAGTCTCACCAATGCCGCCAACCACTCCTACTGGAGATATCATGTCTCCAGGCGGGAGAACCAACGACCTACCTCTTTCTATCCTCAATACAAGGTCGCCATTAAGAGGAGATACCGGGGTTTCTTCCAAATTAAATGCTGTCGTCGACAATATCCAAGCATCTCAAGTTTCTTCGAAGAAGTTAGTTCCAATTCCCCCAAACCCCTTTTATTATCCACACTAACTATGACCTAGCCTCGTTTTCACCTCATGGCGACTGACTTTGGACATTCTACAACATTTGTTGACTCAACGAGGCATCTCGTGCCTACGAATTGACGGGCATACCTCTTTCTCAGACCGTCAATTGGTCCTCGCACGGTTCTGCAAAGATCCGCAGCAAAATGTGCTGCTTCTGTCAATCGCAACCGGCGCTGTAGGGTGTGTCCTAGAATTGACTGATCTCCTCCTTTCATAAACAGCCTGTCGCTAACCATGGTCACACAGATTAACCTTAACAGTAGCTGATCGCGTCCACATCGTGGAGCCCCAATGGAATCCGTCGGTGGAGGAACAAGCCATCGGCCGAGCTCTCAGGATCGGACAGAACCGCCAAGTGTCGATTTTCAAGTACATTACGAAGAGCACGGTGGAACAGGTACGTCTTATAGAACCATCTATCATCTCAAGACACCGCTGATGACTTGTGAAAGAATATTGCATTTCTCCAGAAAAAGAAGAGTCAGTTGGCGAAGATCTCTCTGGACGGGTGCAAGGGTGATGGGGCAGAAGATAGACTAGAGGTATTGTTGTATTGAGTTCACACTGGCTTAATTGGTGCTAACTTTAGTACAGGATATGATGTTTGTTCTTTCCAATGATACGTCTTGAGCTATTATCTACGAATATGAAACACGTTCCTATTTCTATATTATTTACTACTATTTGCCGTAATATATCTACGAAAATTGACCTAAATAAATTGGTGGTCAATACCAATCTGACCCCTGAGCCCCTGAACCCCTGAACCCCCGGAATCACGTCAACGCGTATCTGATTTAGACCTCAAATGTTTTAAAGATGCGAAATTTCATGACAGTAACAACATTTAGATTTCAGAAATTGATTCGACTAGCCTAGACCAACAGCTATAATGTCTACAAGTAGCTGCACGCGGGCTTCTCCTCAGCCTTCACTGGCTCAGACGCGGCATTTCTCGTATACCGCCAGCGCTCGCTTGGTTCGCGACAAGCATTTTCTGAGAACCGTGCCATCCTCGATACTCATCGTTGCGCCTGAGGCAAGGTAAGGTAGCGTGGCGTTTACGGCGTCCCTTGGTAACGTAAAGGTTCCCGAGGGGTGACTCCAATTGTCAAGACGGTCGCGGATACATAATATCCATTTGTCCACGCTGGAGGCGAGTTTAATGAGTTCGATGATTCGTGGGTCCCAGTCTTTGAAGAAGGCAAGAACTCGCAATCGCAAGGTTACATGGATGAACAAAGAAAGAGAGAAACACTAAGCGAGCGCCAATAGGTATAATCATTTAGCTCATCTATCCTTTACTCTTGACTTGCTGCAATATGACCGAATCACGAGAGCGTAGCAGTAGGCGCTCTATTACTATATGACCAGTACCTGAGATCAATGCGGATCAGCGGGATTTTATTCAGCAGCGCCTTCTGCCTTGATCTTCGCCTCATACTCCTGGAAATTCTTGGTCCCCTTTGGCATGCCATTCCATATCAGGCCCTGTTCATCCATCAGTCTCGCTCTGGTCTCCATGATCCTCTTCCACGATTCCCGCGAGGTCATGCGCTCGTGCCAGGCCTTCACGTTGGGGAAGCCATCGAACTTGTTCGGCTCAGGGACGTTAAGCGAAGTATCTACCCTGTCATTCCAGGGAACCCAGGCCATATCTGCGTAGGTCATCTTGTCACCCACGAGCCACTGCTTGCCCTCGAGCCAGTTTTCGAGGACGCCGAGGACACGAAGGACTTGCTTGGTATACCGATCGATAGCTGAGGGAACCTTTTCGGGGTGCAGATGGATAAACCTGCATTCATAGGTAGGTAGGCATTAGATTCGTAGGTATTAGAACAGACACTAGTTAGAAGACGCGCCACTCACCAGCCAGCAACGCCGTAGTATGGGCCTTGTCCACTCGTTTGGAAATGGAGCCACTGATTCAGATGGTGTTCCTCTGGAAAGGTGATGTAGGTAAGTCTGTGATTAGTATCATATTGTTTGATGATGTAGGTGATGATAGCTCCTGTCTCCCATAGTTTCAGACCGTTATTTGGATCTTCTATGGCCGGAACACGGCCGTTGGGGTTGACGTCGATCAGAGGCGGCTTCTTGACATCGTCGAACCTGATGGACTTGATATCATACGGCATTTGCAGCTCCTCGAGAACAAAGATGACCTAGAGAGAGACTGGAATGAGTACCAATGAGCTTCTTCAGGGTCAGGGCCGCGCTTACTTTCCAGGGATTGGGTCCAGCGGCTTGAAACTAGTTAGCGAGAATCACGGAAAGAGGACAAGAGGAATTGATAATGATAGACTTACGAGTTACCCATACGAGAATAGGCAATGTCATGGTGGTGTAGCTTCTTGGTGAGATGAGGAGAGATGAGTCGGTTTGCTGAGATGAAAGAGAATCTACGGGATGGATGGGTTTTAAGGGAGTGGTGTGTGGTAATTAAAGACAGAGCAACACCTGTTGTGGTGTAACTAGGAGTTGGTGGGACCTCTCCCTTAACTCCTCTTTGGTCCACCGGCCTACAAGATATTCTCTCCCTTTCTACCTCGCCCATTCTACTTTGGTGATACGCTCCCGAGCTTCATAGGAGCCCCACCACATTGAATCAGAATATGTTAGACACTACCGTCGAAAGGGTGCCGTCCTTGGTCACGTCGGCCCTTATCGTTGTCTCTGTTGTTTTCCCAATCTTATCCCTATTAGCAACGGGATTCCGCTATAAGGTCTGACGTAACCCTGGATATAGACTCGGGGCGTACGACTGGTGGCTTGCCGTCGCATGGGTCAGTTGACGATATTTTGAGGGCGTCTTCTGTATCTTCCTGTAGAACTAACAGCGGCCAGATCTCCTCGTTTGCCTTGAGTATTACGGTGTGGACTTTTGCGGGAATCTCTGGTGTCAATTTCTACATAGTTGATGCATGGAATGCCACTATAGACTCAAACCTGGTATGCTTAACAGTTCCCTCAAGTCCAAGTACCTTACAGCGATACCTAACAAACTGATTTGTTAGTGCCTTTGGATCGCTAGCTATTTCAACCAGATCACCTTGACAACGGTTAGGATCGCCATCCTCATTTTTTACAAACGATTATTTCCCGCAAAAACTTTCCAAATCATTGCGTGGACTGCAATCGCCGCCGTCTCACTCTGGGGCATCCTGTTCTTCTTTGTAAGTGATTCAGGCCCTGCACCATGTCTAGCAGGTCAAGTTGACATTATGAAGCTCGTCATCCGTTGGGGTGATCCTATCTCCAAAGCATGGACAGGAGTGGGAGTATGGCGATACGATGCCGAAGCAACCGGTCTGGCCAATGTTGGAACTAGCGTCTGTTTCGATATCCTCGTGCTGTGCTTGTCCCTACCTTTCATCTTCAAGTTGCATTTACCTACGAGGAAGAAGATCACCGTGAGCCTGATTTTCTGGGTCGGCGCCTTGTGAGTACTACTCTGTCGTAACGACCAGCCCATACTAAGCACAAGTATGCAGCTGCTGCATCTGCTCCATTGCTCGACTGGTCCTCTTACACAAGGTCCTACACGAAGTAGTTGACTCAGCAAGCAACATTGGTACGCTTCTCCGAGAGTTGACACGGATAAGATGGTTCTAACCCCTATAGGTGTTCAATCTACGCAATTCTGCTTCTTGATTATCGAGCCACATTGCTCTATCATTACCGCATCCTTGCCTTGCTATAGCCCACTGTTTGTCAATGCAAAAGGCCCAGAGTCGATGCTACACAGCATTCGCTCTGTCTTCTCGCTTGCGAGTAAAGATACAATTCTTTCAGATAGAACCCACATGCGAAAGCTAAGCGCGACCAATAAACAGGCATATCCTGAGTCCTAAGTCGAACTACAGCAACGCAACAAAAATTAGACCCCTCACCAGAGCGATTATAATGCTGTTGTACTTAGTGACAAAGACGACCGTTCGTATCGAAATGACGGTGATATATATACTCATGACCAGGGTGTGATCAAAGTGACAAAGGGGTTGGACGTTGTTAGGGATACTGATAGGGTTGTTTAAACAATCAAAATTACCTCCTAGGAGGTACCTTAGGAGCTAGGTAAGTTCCCTCAGATACCTACCTAGGTCCTTATCTGGGCCATTTCTTCGCTCGCATTATGGGGGTTTACCATACGCTCGCAGAGATAGGAGCATTAATTTATCCGCCTAATAGCGTTGTGCGGGCTTTGCGAGGTTCTCTAGGTCTTCTGGTTCGTCATTGCTGTAAATCCAATAGGCCATGGGATGAGTATCGATGATGTTGACCCAAAGGCTACACCAGATTAAAGAATTCTGCTTGTCCCCCTCTCTTCCATTCCTCTACTGCTTCTCCGCTCATCAAGCCGGCAACGTAACATTCCCCGACCAACAAATATCGACCTTCGCCAAGCTGCCGCACAACGTAAGGCACCTTGCCACCAAAAAGGACAGCTATCATATCCCCATTCTCTATGGTGTCGGGGCCTATTCCCATCAGGCCACCTTCCGTAACGAAGAATCGCCTGCATAGACACACCCGCGTGAAGGCCTTATGGAACCGGCCCGCACTTGAAGGTGTCCAAATGCTCTTTAGCCATATCCAGTCTCGGCTAAGATTTGACACTGGAATCTGATGATCAAAGTGTTTGAGCAACCAATCTACCGCTGCATCGATGAAACCAAGATCCTCCTCAATCGGCTGATATGTATCGGTTAGGCCTGCCGTCAATGTCAAAATGAGAGTACGTTTTATGGATAACTCGTTACTGCCCCGTCTATATCTATCTCTTATTAGGTGTGCAGCTAGCTTCCAGGCTGATAACACGAATTCATGCTCCCCCTTGGACGCTTTGTGCTGGATTCCGTAACTTAGAAGCCTGTCCCCATATTGTTGAATCACGTCTGCGTTGACTCCTTGGACAGAGAAGCATTCGGGGTCCGTGGAAGCTCCAATTGTCAGATACTGATTGCCATCAGCATTATAAACAGGTACCCTTTGGCCTTGGCTAATAAGCTCTGTAGACATTTTTTGCTGACTCCAGTCGGGTACCCAGGAAGACCATGGAGACGTTCTCCCGCCTTGAATTCCAGATGCGTGAGATAATACTGAGAGATCTCCATTTTCTATGACGAGGAAGCGCGAGATTTCGATAGACTTCGTAGTAGGGCTTATCGTACGCCGGCTCGATTAATGGGTGGAGGTGATTTGTCCTCCTAGTCTCTTCTGCCAAACTAAAGGCGGCATATACTCTGTCCGCGTTGACCGTCGCTTGTCGTCCTCTGAAGTCTTGAAGCACCTGAAGTAGAGGTTGCCTTTTCCCCGGGGTAGAATGCATATGCCACATCGCAGCAGCCTTGGAAACCGGTAAAAGATCTTCCATCTCGCCTCTGAGTGTGATGGTGGGCAAGGCAAAACCGTTGCCCTGGAACCATGCTGCAGCTTGTCCTATTGCTGCCCACTCAATCTGCCAATTACCCATGATGGCAATTGCCTGCTTGGCAAGAACAACTTCCTGCATAACCCAAATGCGCTGAAACCATTGGTTAGAGAAAAACTCCCGAATAACGTCCCACTCCTTCGAGGATGGACTTGGAAATCCGCACAGAAGATTTCTGTGAATAGTATCTGCACTAGATCCCAACTCCGTCCTGTGATCATTGCCAGCGTTGACGTTTCTCAACGCTTGGGCTATGAAGGCGAGGATTACTGGCATCTTTCCATACTGCCCCAAGTGAAACCCAGGTCGTTTGACGTGAAAAGGGGCGTCAGAAGGGACGTTTCTTTGAGGCCGTTGTCTCCACAGCTGTCTCCTCTGCGATGGCAGTGATACATCTTGTTCTGCATATAGGTTTAGGGGGGAGTCGTCGGCCTTGCCCAGCCAGATCTTAACCAAAGCGGCATTCGTGTAAATCACATCCATTAGCTTGACTTGACTTGCTCTTTCAATATTGTCGTTCTGATTGATGCAAATAGCGTCAATCCAGATTGCATTTTGTTGGTAGTTCGTATGCTCTTGTTTCTCTTGCCGATTGGTTGCAAACCCGCGCCAGGCGTTACGAATCGAATGGAGATCGTGGTCTGTAGGCCAACTGATAACAGACTCCCACCGTGGCAGCGGGCGGAGGTGCCTCAGTGCGTTGATTAAATTCTTGGTGACTATTATCTTCTTCCCGTTGCACGTAATAGGTTCGTCGGATAATTCGGTGCCCCAGACGTATGAGAGGGCATCGTAGGTCGGGGCTTGGTTCATGTCTACTGCATTGAGACTACATCTGATAGTCTCCGATGAGAATCCCGGTACAATGGATATTAGACGTATCGAGTTTGGGCCCAAGGGCTCATAAATCGGTAGTTCAGACATTTTCTTGCACACGATATGAAGGTTAGGCTTGGTTTAGCTGGGTAGAAAGTGATTACGGTACTGATGCTGAAGAAGCAGCTTCCGATGCATAACCGCGTCTTCCACTGGGGCTGAGCAAGGCGCCTTATATTTTCTTCTGCAAGCCACCGGTCCTTACTATGTATGCCTGTGTAACCATGACTGTGTACCTAGGGCCATGAAGTGTGCTGCGCCTATAAAACTGATAGGCAGCCTCTAAATTTGAATCAGCCAACCCTCGAATTCATCTAATCTACCACCTTTCACAATACCCAGTTTGCTTTGGAAAAAATGAGATTACTCTCCAACATTTGGAAAGATGTTTCGTTGCGCAACGCAAGTAAGTCTCCTAAATATTCATATTCGGAATAATGGACCATCTGACTATGAAGATATAGCAATATATGCGCAATGGTAATACTGCAATCGTCTGAACTCCGCATGATTAGGTACCTAACTCATTTCGACATTCTAGGTCCGGTGTTCTCACCGCAATAGTTTTCACCCTGAGGAGAGTCGATTGGCTAATTAAGAACGTCAAATCAGGCGGTTTTAATTTGCTCATTGCCAGACGGTTAATAAATATGATGTGAGGTCCTTGATATTTAGCCCCCCAAGACATCAGAAACTTATCTCTGTCAGTTTATTTCCGGTTTGCCCACTGAGCAGGGAGATTCCTGTCTCCTCCAACCGGTATTGGGTTTGCGGATTGATCATCAGTATCGCCTGGTGTATCGTAAGTGTCCTGATTAATGGGATGATCGACCTAACAGAACGCACTTTTCATTCGAATAACGGCTGGATCATAGTGCCCTCTATGTTTATTCACGTTGCGCTGATATTTGTGGCGTGCATCACACTCATTCACCCAGTGGCGGCGGGGGACCCCTATTATTCTATTTTCCGCGCTGTTTTCTACTTCGGATATACAATTGTTCTCATTTGGGGAGCACGCGAGAGCGATATAGATCTACCACCAGAATACTGGCCTTTTGCCCCTCTGCCGCATTTTGAGTTGGCAGAACTCTTCTCTGTATCATCATTGTTGCTCTATGGGGTAGCATGGTGGCTCGAACAGGAATATGTGTTTAGTCGAGTCCTAGGGGGACCAGGAGTTGAACGCATGGCACTGTATTTAACTAGACAAGAGCCTCAGTATGATCCCATTGATGAGGATGATGGACAAATCAGGTTGCCCTGATGATCCTGGACTAAAATGACCTTGCTATACTGAGGTACCTACATTGTCAGGATCAATCCTATCATAATCAGTGTCTTATGGAAAGTTGATGTATAAGCTAGGAATGTATAACTTATACCTACCTAAGAATACTTATATATTTGGTGCATTTATGTTGGAAAACCTCGAGGTAATAGTGAGTGCTAAGGTTAGGTACCTACTTAGGCTCAGGTTGAATATACTATCGTTAATGAGTGAGTTAAGCGTTTTAAAATTTGTTTTCGGGGGGATTATGCTGTGCTTTAGTATGAGCCAGGACCGTCTTTACAACACCAGTGAGTCCACTAGTGCCTTCTAAATGCCCTATGCAGCCTATGTTGGATTTGATAGCACCACTTCAGTCTCGTCAACGGTTAGCCATGCAGCTCCATGGTGACCAAAAAAGCAAATTCGGGGCTCGGCTTACACATAGATAGAAGAATGTCTCCCCAAGTAGCGCTGAGATGGGCTGGGGTGCGCGAGATAGCAGGCAGCAGCAGATAACAGACGCATGCATTTCACTTTGGCAGAGGCCGGAAGTACAGTTTAAGAAGAGACTCTGACAACCGTAGTCTATTATTTCTAAAAATTCGCTGTAATTGAAATCGGACGTAAGGGAGTTAAAGAACCCCTCACTTTAGGGCATGGGATTTCTTTTATATTTTGGGTCGTCCCTGGCGGCCTGGCCACCCCCCTACCGTACCTACTTACCTAGGGATTTAGAGATCATTATCATCCTCCACCATGAAGAACATCCCAAAAGATCAGATCAACCTTAAACAAAACCTCATCGCATACATACATCATCTCTCATCACAACGACTAGACCGTAGGATACAGTATGTGTAGTTAATAGAATATTTCTTAGCTTTTGTTAAGATCAAAACAGCTCTCCACGGCGGAGCCGTAGCCTCAGCAATCTATCTGGCTGCCGTAACTCATCTGTCCACCACCTTGCCAGCTCGGGACCAGCTCGATGTCTAAACGCTTCACCTCGAATTCGTGCGAGCCTGCGAAGTCATTGACAGCGTAATCACTGTTGTCAACTTGAAGGTCGGCGCCACTACCTCTACCCTTCAGCTGCAGCTCTCCCAGAAGGACAAGATCAAAGTCGTGGCTTTGGTGACGTCGACCAACTTTGACAAACCAGTCGGCCCGACCATAGCTACGGGTTGGCGTCTCAGGAACCCTGACCCAGCACCAGTTCCCGACTTTGACAAGGTCCGGGCCCAGAAGCCCGATGAACACTGGATCCCCGCTTATCTGACGAGCGAGGTGGTGCCCTTTAGCCGTCGTATACTCTCCCTAAAGCCGCGTCTTGGGTCCCCGGTAGGCGTCAATGACGCCTGGAATAGCTTTGTCGGCGAAGAGTGGATACGCAATACCTACTTGCCGTTGATGGCCGATAGCTTTCCCTCTATGTCGGACACGCTACTTCGTAACGGCGGCCTGTACGATGCGAACAGAACCTTCGATCAAATCAAATAATGGGCCGAAGAACATCCAGGTGTTCCCTGCGAACTATACAATTCGCGAGAGGACGTTCTACGAGCAACGCTATTCAATAACACCATCACGCTGGACATTGAATTCAAGCGGAGGATACCAAGAGAGGGTATACAGTGGACATTCACGAGAGTCACTACTCGATCACTGGATGCCGGGAGAATGGATCTTGATATCACCATCTGTGACCCGAAAATGGAGGTTCTTTGCCTGGCTCGCCAAGCCGTACTGGTTCTTAAAGCCAAGAAGAAGTTCCAGACTGAGAAACAGAAATCATCACTTTAAACGATTAACTCTTGATACGTTTCTTAATTAAAGAACGTGGAATGAAATAAATTTGAAACCAACTGCGCCGATACTATAGCAGTTAGTCTCGCGTTTACGTTCGCTGGGTGGCTCTTGCCGTAGTACTGCTCCCACTTACAGTCCCACGGAACCGGTCGCCGACGAGCTATCAACATGAACCGTCTCCAGAAGAATAAAACCTTCCTGACTACTATCCCCACGATAGGACTTCGAGGCCGAGACCGGCCTTGTGGCTCCCCTTAGGATGACCCAGGGCGATCTGGGAGCCGTGATTCGGAACCGTCCTGGAATTCGTGAAGCGCGAGATCAGGGTGTCAATCCCTGACTTCCTGTGGACAGTGCTGACCAGCGGTCGTATCCCGGGCAGGCAGGAACATATGAAATACCCCCTGGTTCTATTACGGTCCAGGTGAAAGTATTGGTGTCCACTAACATGCGTTATGAGACCAAGTTCGTGGTGTATAAGTCTAGTAAGCGGATGATGGAAGTTGTCATGCCCCTTGCGCATCCTGGTCAGCCAAGAGATAATGCGCATCGTGGGAGAAACCAGCTGCATCATGCATTCGAGGCCGTACGCTTAATTCTGTAGACAGCACATTCGAGAAGCCAATAGCATGGGCGTCTAAAACAGCACTCGGGAGCTCTTGATCTCGCTAATGGTGCCGCGGATGGCCTCTTGGTCTTCTTGGTCTAATTCGATACCGAAATATCTCCCGATGGCCTCGATCCTCTCAGCCTCATTCTTGAACTTGACTTCGAACTCGATCGACCCATTGCGCCGCCACTTCAGAGTGTCCTGGAACAGAATGAGCGCGCCGTCTATGTGACCCTCAGCTACCACTTTTTGGCTCGGATACCCGGGCCCGTCCGGCCCGTCCGTCTCCACGATCGTCGTGAAACGCGAGAGCACAATTTTCTGAGTAAACCACGAGCTCCGGCTCTTCCAGGGACTCAGATTCATGCCGCGGATGTCCTCGAGCAGGAACTCGAAGTCGGCGAAGCAGTACATGGGCACCCAATCCGCTCCATCATCAGGGTTGATATTGTGCTCGTAGATCCACACTTTACAAGTTTGGTCAACTTGCTGTGGTATGGGTCTATGTGCAAGCCGTATGTGTGCGAAGTCACTCTCGATATGCTTCATGGCTCCTTCGCTTCCTAACCTTAAGGGCCTTGTAGGCCCGTTGGCGCCGAAGCCGACGTCCACCATGTACCGCTGACTACCGATGATAACAATGTTCACACAGTGCGAAAAGCCACCGTACTTTCCAGTCTCTTTCTCGTAGACACGCGCGCCGGTCATGAAAACATCATACCCTATACTTAAGAGCACGGTGTGAAACAGCGAGTTGACCTCCATACAATAGCCGCCACGCCGGCTCGGCTGGCGCACGATCTTGTTGAATAAGTGTTGTGGCTGCACGTTGATCGTCCTGTGCCACGAATAATGCAGCGTGAGATTTTCGAACGGTATTCGCACCAACGTGTGTTTCAAGAGCAGATTCAAGTAGCCATGTTGATCCGTTCTTGAGAATGCCACTACCGAATACCGCCGGAAGTCTTCGGGTATTGCGATGCGATCAAAGAATTGCTCGAGCTGATCATGGCTGTATCTTGGGCGATCTGCCATTTTGTGGTATTTGATCTCTTGAACGGGGATACCTAAGCTTTACGATGAAGAAGTTTGGTAGAGAATGTCCCTAGGTTGGAGGTAGGTAGGTACCTACCTACCTAACTTACGAGGGGTTATTAATTCAACCCGCTGAAGTGGCTGGGGAGTACAGTGGCCTAAACCTGGAACTCCACTAAAAGAGCGCGGTAAAACAAAGAATAGGTACCTGGTGATGGGGTGTATGTAGGTAGTTACCTATATTAATACGGGCAGGGTCTAAAATACACTCTACCTACAATGTATGTTTCATTTATAGTTTTATAATTATTTAAATAATTAGGTATTTTAGTTGTTTTTAATAAGTTGAAATACAAAGTTGAAATACAACTTGGTCACGTCTATAGGAGAACGAAAGACTTTGTTTTATATGCCATAGATTACATGGTGAAACCAGATCCTCTCGAGCGTACTAAGTCCGTGATGTCAGGAGGAAGGGTGGGAAGTCAACGCCATATCCCATATACATCCCAAACCTTCTCGGCCCACCCCCGTTCCTGATACCCCCGGACGACTTTGTTAGGTGGTACAACTTCGCTGTGCCGGTTGATCTGCCAGGAACTAGCTTTGAAGATATCACTCGTAAGGTTTACTCGTAAGGTGATAAGAGTGTCTCTCGCCGGAACCCATGACGGCCATGTCAAAGTAGTAGATGATCTAGCCCGAGACTACTTGCATCGTGGTAATGAAAACCCACCAAAAGATCCCTGGTTGCTTAGAAGGGCGAGTTTTGCGGGGCGTCTCCGTACTCACAAAACCAGGCGTCGCATGCAGAAAGACGATTTTGTTCTCCTCGTCTTGTTTGGAGAGATAATCAAAAGCCAGGCTAGTACAGACAGTTGTGTGATTGACCACAGCCGCAATACCCCAACCCTTGTCAAGGCCAAGGTCATCTTCATTGATCAGCTTCTCCAAGTTTCCGTTGAGGATCGAGAGGACATGCGGTCTCGGAGAGCGACGAAGCAAGGGGAGCAATTTCGAAACCATGCGTAGTCTCGAGTAATACGAGATGGCGAAGCATGTTTCCAACCCTTCGTTGGTATCTGGCTTCTCATTAGTCGTTTCCTGGTCGGGGAATTGATCGCGTAACTTACAGACAGACCCGCCGAAAGGCATTCCGCCTGGGCTCATGCACAGGTAATCGACCTTGCTCTCGTCTGCAATGATCTTGTCACAGGCGGCATCGACGTCTGCTATCAGGGAGACTTGCGTTCCGACGAAGACGCTCTTGTTACGACGGGTTGCGGCGATAACTCTTAATTGCTGTAACTTGCTCGCGATTTCTGTAGGATTTCTACCCAAGGCATAGAATGTCGAATTGTCAAGCAGAGTGACCATTCGATGGAGAGTACTTTCGCCAATGCCAGCAGTAGCGCCCATGAAGACGGCAAGACAACACGCTTTGCGTTGCCGGGCGAACTGTTCATTGGTGACAAGTATGTTGGCTTTGTTAACCATCATGACTGGGAGTAAAAGATGAGGAAAATAAGAAAGGTTGCAGTTTAAAGAAAGGGGGAAATATTTACCATAAGGGACCGGCCAACCAGCAAAACCCGACATTACATAAATATTACTAAATTTCATACTGGACTCAAGTGCCTAAACCAGGGATACCACCGGTTTCTCTTCTCTCTTTTATGACTTCTCAAAATGGGTCAATCGGATGTCGCTTTCAAGGTTTAGTTGAATAACGTAAATTTCCGGGCAACGGTTGTTTTCTCACCGTATTACGGTTACACAAGGGATGTATTAAATAATCTGAGCGCCTCAGGGGGCAAGTCCAAGCCCACGATAGTGGGGAAATACAGTATTCTCAGAATTCTACCAACTCTCACGCTTGAATTGACAAACTGGATCGAATGTCCAACGCTTTAATTAACTTCTTATAGAACCTCTCATAAAGATGTGTGGTATGTGCTCCCAACTCCAAACCATGCATCCTATGCGAAGAAAGAAAGAAACAGAGCCAACCCCATTGATAGCCATACTACTTGCACAGACCTAGCTCCAACAGCCCGTGCATAGTCTACCCGTGGCCGCCTTCAACAACCTCCCTCTTGCTCCTGCACACGGGACACCCTCCTTCGATGCGGTCTCTCAACAGCCGTGCATGCGTCACCTTGCTGCCCACGAACCGCCCCCCTCTCGTGCGGTCCTCGTCCCCAAAGTTTCCTACTAGCCCGGCGTCGACATCCTGGCCCGGATGCAAGTACTCCAGAAGGTGGGTAATATGGAACACGTGTCCGCAGGCGAATCCCACCAGCGTTTCCGGCTCCCATTCCGAGAACGGCTCGTGGCAACTCGCGCAGTGCCCCGGCTTCGACTCTCGGTGATCGTGTCCTGGCTGCTGTATCTTATTGCTCGCAAGGCCGTTGTCCATCACGGTCGCGATGTCCGACATCTCGGTGGGCGTTGCGGTTCCTGTCCCACCGGTACGCGGCGTCGCGGTCGCGGTCGATAACGCCTTCGCTTGGGCTACGCTCAGGACCTCCTTAACCTCGACGTCCACGTGATCTTGCGCGTGGGCTAGCACTTCGAATTTGATCCCCTTCTTCTGGCCACTGCGGAGCTGGCTCTGGTAAGCTGCGACTTCGGATCTCAGGACCTGAGCTACGCCTGACGAGATGCTGTATTGGATTTCGTGCTCCTTCATGATGTGCTTCAAGCCCTCGCGAAGGCCTGGGATCTCGAGACCCTCGGGAATTCGCCGGACCAGCGTGATCGGGTTGATGGACGTGCCCACTTCTTCGAGCAGCGCACGGATGAAGCGTGGCTTATCCATGCTGTAGTCCAGAAGATCCTCCCATAGCCCCGGGTCGTCTTGTTCCTTTGCAAAACTGATAGCTTGTGAAACATCGCCCAACCGATCGATGATGAGGTACAATGCCTCCTTCATCTTCCCCGTCTTAGAATATAGATAGACAAGTTCTGGGATGTAGCCGGCTTGTTCACACTCTTGGGCTGCGTCCTCAAATCTGTAGGACGTAGAGACCTTTAAGAAATCCATGAGAAGTTCCCGGTCGAAAATGACAAAGATATGGACTGCTAAGTCAGCAAAGTCGTCCACCAGAGAGACGGTCTCGTCGACAGGCCGCTCTCGATATTCTCGCCATAGACCACGGAAGTAGAAATAGAGGTAAAGATTTAAGTTCTTTTCCTCCAGCTGTCCAACCACGACGTCGGGTTTGATGAGGCCTCTATGAGCTTCCTCAACAAGCAATGTGATGGCTTCGGAGGTAGCTTCTTCGAGTTCCGATATGCTCATCCGACTTAATTCCGCTTCCGGCACCCTAAGCGCGATAAAGCTGGGGACATCGTCGGTGACAGCATCAGCAAGGTGGTTATCTCTTATCAGCCGCATCGCCGAGTCCGCATCTTGAAGCCTTATGTAGCATCTGAGAGCTTCCCGGTACCGCCCGCTCACTTCGTAGAGTCTGGCCAAGCCCTCCATTACGATTCGCCAGTCACGCCCTTTCTCGCCGTCCTCGATGCTGTCTTCTCTCACGTCGCGGAATTTCAGCTGGTTTTCCAGGGCCGTGGAAACCTCGCCAACGTCGAAAAGGTCGGTTCCCCAGCGATCGAGCAACTCCTTGAACCGAAGTTTATCGGTCTGGATGTAGTGTCCCAACACAATCTCATATACTGTTCCTGGAATCGGCGGGTGCATCCGTTCCGACGGCATGTAGTCGACGATCTCATTAAATTTCTTTGCCCCAGCGAACGTATAGATCCAATTTTCCCATTGGTGAGGGGTATTCACAACCTTTGCCACAACTTGAGCAGCGCGAGTCCAATTCTTCTCTTCAACTAGCTCTTGAATCCAAAGCTCGCCAATCCGTCGTTTCTCTTTCTCTGCTGACGAGTTCATGAATCTAATATGATCATCTACCACAGACGCCGTGTCTTCGTAAAAATCGTCTGAAGTCGATGGTCTCTGACTGGGGCTGGTTGGAAAGAGATCGGAGAGTCTGTCGTGGGGGGCATTCATAATCTCCGGGTGCTCATTTAGCAGTTCCCAGGCATCCTGATACCTTTGGTGTTCTAAAAGCCATTCTAAGTGGTCGCCTAGGTCTCTCCTTGTTCCTAGAATACAGTCATAGGGGCTATGGATGAATATCTTGGCGCCCGGTTTGATGAGGTTCGGATGTACTGTCCGAGATGCTGGTCTAGCACCTACAGCGGCTCGGACGCTTGCCATAGTATTACCTGCTCTAGGACTCGAGGAAGCATCGTTGCTATCCTTACTTCGTATGCTGGCGCCAGAGCTAAACAGTGATCTCGGGTTAATAGCAGCATTCCACATATCAGTTCCCAAGCCAGCCAATGCCTCAAGTGCGCCTCGAGAAGCTACGACAGAAGCAGCTTTATTAGCAGGTAAAACGCCGAGATGATAGTCATTTGATGATAGCCGCTCGAATCGACTAACGGTGAGACTGTCCTTGTCGACTTCGGCTTGTGACGAGAGGTCAATCAACCTCAGTTCGGGCGGTTGTGCATTGTGGCGGCGTTTGATTCCGCCGGATGGTTCGCTACTGCTTGATCGTCTATGTCCCGTAACGTCCTTGGCGTGTTCTTGATCTTCTCCGTCTTCCGGTTTGCAATACGCGAGAACTAAAAGTAGAGTTTGAGTATACAATGAAATGCCAGATATTATGCAGTCCATGCGGAGTCTGGGAATATTAGCTCGTCCTATGGGGGAGGTTAGGTCGGTATACGCACATCTTCACGATTTCGGCCCTCCCGATAGACCTTTCGCCGGCGTTTTTCCCTACACCGACGCCTCCTGGATGGACATGAATGATCCATATGGTGCCACCCCATCCAACAATTAATCGCTCAATCGTTTTATCGTGCTTTTGAACCTGTTGATTCAACTTTTCTACGGCGGGTGATAGGGCGCCCAGCGCGGTGTTTTCTTTCACTTCCTCTTCACTGCCGATGGCCTGGTCATCGATCCATTCACACCTGCCTTTCCAAACACCAGCCATTTCTTCCCACTCATCGGTCTGCGGTCTATCGATGTGGCCTACGCGCTTCCAGGCATCTTCGGCATCGGCGCTATCCAAATGTAATTTGGTTCGCATAATCTTGATGCCGTGCTCATTTAACCAGACGACATATTTCCCCGACAGAGACCACTTGATTGTACTGATAGTTCCCTCTCCGGAATGAAGTATAGTATCCTTGCCGGTGTTTGATCCTATGCCCATGCTTCCAAGCCAGCCTGATGCGGCGGCAGCGGCGGTTCCCGTAGTCGTCGACGTGCTCCGTCCTTGCGGTGCTCCAACCGTGAGGACTAGACTGCCGGCAAGACCACCGGACAAGTATGTCCTATCATTCCTGTAGTCTGGCGATATTGCTACGGCTTGAACCGGCCGCGCAAAATTCCGCAGCTGTACATCCCTTAGATCGATCAAGGATTGGACGCAGACATTTCCATCCATAGAAGAAGTTGCAATGAAGATATTATTCGAAGGGAGATTAGGAACCTGGGACGGCTCTTGCGTCCTCCGCTGGCCCGTCGAAGAAGATGGTGATTGTCTCGACGAAGATGGTCGGTTGACGGATTGCGACACCGCTCTAGTGACAGCTTCGGGCTTGAGGGTCGAAGGTAGAGAAGGAGGTGGGTATGGAGAGATCGAGATACTGGTGACAGAGGCGGAATGGGCATGATAGACGCGGACGGATTGGAAGTCTGGCAGTTGTATAACATGCTATTCGCGTACTTTTTATTAGCACTGGTGATCTCTGTTAGATTTATGACCCCTTACAATATTTCCATTATGTGTTGCAGCTATCATCTTGTCGCCCGCAACGAGAAAGGCACTGGTAGCGTCGCCATTCCTATAGACGGCACTCATGTGCTGTGTTAGGCGGGCATATTTTAATTTCGGTTCTTCATCCTCCTCTTCTTCATCATCGTCATCATCGTCGTCGTCGTCTCCATCCTCCTCTTCGTTCTCGTCATTGTCATCGGCATTGTCGCCCTCTTCATCGCCATCATCCCTCGTGGGTATTGCTTCGTCTCCAGCGTCCCGAGTAGGTGAAGCTCCAGAGCTGTCGGAAGCTTGTTCATCTTTGGGGTCGTCCACTTTAGGGTCTATGCCATCGTTGTCGTGGAAATCCTTGGTGTTGTCGTCGCCCAGATTGGGCTGCGCTTCTGTCATGACAGGCAATCAACCCAAGATGTGAACATTAGGGGCTACGACGGAGACGGTGTATGAAAGGTTACGAGGGTATTCGAGGTTTGAGGTATATTGAAGCTATTACGACGAAGTTATTCGAAACCGGTGTCTTGCGATTCCTTGACCGCAGCTAGTTATTCAAAGCTGCATAATTCAGGTCATAGCTGTAGAAGAGGTGAAGAGGTGGAAGATGCATTGCACAAGATTAGGTACCTAGCTAGCTACGTCAGTCTGTAGCTCGACTAGCTCCCATTAGCTTCACCCAAGGTTGCCAAGACTAATGAACCAATCAGATCAAGCCAGATCATAGGTGAGATCCACTTTGCATCGTCCATTTCATTTGGTACCTGCAGGGCGGCTATGTACTAGCGTACCTGCCTAACGCTGATTACTGCTATCAGGTCCAAATTCAAGTAAAGAGGATGCTATCAAAATGCTGTCGCGTCACAACGCGCCTGTCAAGCACTGAAGTAAACTTGGAAGTACCTACCTCTACATCGGATTCTCAAAAAAATTGGACGGAACAGGGAATGTAGGAACTTGAATAATTCACCTCACCCCCTGCTCGATTTTTATTGAGGTAGAGAAATACTACAGCCTAGGTAGCTGTCTTCGATGGATCGAGTACCGCCAATATGGCTTCGGTGACATCGCTCGGACTGCACCAGCCTACCGCACTGCAATATGCCATACAAGAACAGCTGCTCCCCGAGAATCCACCCAGTTCATCATATGATTGGAATATCACCGTCGACCAAACTGATGGCGACGAAGGCGAAGATGAACTTTTGGTCACAAAGGACACCGTCATATGGTCGAGAGGCTGTGTTTTTCGGAAATCTTTTGGCTTCAAACTCGAGAAAGAGCCCATCACCCAGGCTCTACTGACATATTTTCCTAATTCGGAGCAGCCGGATGAAGGTCATCAAGACAGCGGGAAACGAGTTCGCTTCGAAAAAGATGAGAAAGTCTTGTCCAAAGCCTTGGTGGTCTTCCTAAAGACCCAAGCCCACGTCTACTTCATCGACGGCACCAGTCATGTCGTACACATGCCTTTTGAAATTGAATCTGCTTGTGCAGCTCCTCGGGGTGTCATCATACAGCGAAGACAACGCGCGGCTGACACCACCTCGGCCGCTAGCATCAAGTTTCCTCGAGTCCCTCATAATTCTTTCATATCAAATCTATCTCCATTCACTGCTCGATCCTCCCAGTTGAGTACCTTCAACACAGAAACTCTTGGGAAACCGAAGGCCCTCCCTCTGAGATTGAACTCCAATCTCAACAACCTCTGGGATGTCCCTGAAGATAAGAGTGGTTCTCAATGGCCACGCCTAATTGCTCTCACCGATCCTCTGCTGGAGCTTGGATTGGTAGTCACCCACACTGATAAATCTACGAAGCGCAAGAGTCGTCGAAGCTCGGGAAACCCCCCCAATTTTCTTGATCGGGCAGAGGAGATAGTCCACGTGGAAGAGATACCGCACCATCAAGCCTATAGAAGAGGCCAGGGGAAGCTAGTCCTTGCCGTGACTGTTAATAGAGAATCGTCCATGTACACTGTTTGGAAGCTCACCTACATTCACAATGAAGATCCGTTCCTCAACACGCGCAAAGTCACCAAGAGGACCGACCCGCGTCGCAGTTCGATGCAACCGGGCCTGCCTAGTGGTGCCACGACACCACTGCACCCGAATTTCAGAGAGAGTTTTGGTGTCCCTTTACCTGGAAAACGGCCACGTAAAAGCGAAAAAATCGAGAAGAATAGCAAGACCTTGGAAAATCTCGAATCTTCTCTAGGAATAGAAAAGGATTCCGGCGTGACTCGTCGAACTTCTCGCCGCGTGAGCTCCATGCTTGCGAGAGCCGACTTATCTGCTTCCCAGGACAGGATGGCGTTTTCGGAACAAGCCCAGATTGCCAACCACCCCAATCCAAGGAGGGACACTTCGCACGGTAGCCATAGAGGCAGGACTAGCGGTATCTTCTCGGGGCCGAGTTTCACAGGACCTCCGAACCCTAATGTAAATACTCTCTTGGAAGCGCCAGTTGACACCTTACTGGAAGAACTACGTGCTGGTGGCGATTTCGAAGGCTTCCACAGCATGGGCTTAGATGACCACGACTTTGACGGGCTCGCCCAGGAGATCTTGTTTACGAAGATCCATAGTATCCCCGTCGACAACAGCAACGTCCGCTACTCGCTCTCTAAACAGCCGGCCCGAACTCAGTGTAAAGTCTTCTGTCTAACTGGCCCCGAATCTACGGACGATGACTACAACCGCCAGCAGGTCTTGGTGGGCATTCAAGACCCAATGGAGAAGCGTCTGCAATTGCTGACCCTCCACTTGCAATCAAGCAAGTCTCCTGAGCCTGACAAAACGGTTGTGACTTTTGGGCAACTTAGGAAAGCCCAAAACGTCATCGACTCGTGCAAAATAGTCGATGGAGAGACTTCGATGATCCTAGTATTGTCACAGTCTAGCGAAGGGCAACGTGAGCTTAGTCTCCAAGCACCGTGGACTCAATTAACATCCATAACCCTTCCACCGAAGCTATCTCTCGCTAATATACGCAGCTTGGACTATCATGGCAGCCTTGTCCATCGAGATATCGGTATTAGAAGAGCTGTAACCCCTGTAATTGGAGTCATCGCCGGCTTGCGGCACCCCAAGCTAGACGGTGTTGTTGATATTCTAGACGAGGACACCCACCAGCACCACCAAATACGTATACAACTCAAGCCTTCTTCCCCGCGAGTCATGAAAATTCTGAAAATCCTCCGATCTACTTTTCCAGCTTCGTCTGGGGAAAGGTTGATTGCCAACTGGTGGGAAATTGTCGCATGGCTCCGGCAGCAAGATGCCGATATTGCAGACGTCGAGTGGTCCGCCGTTGTTATACAGATGCTCTCGATATTTCTTGCTCTCGGCGTACAAGATGCTACGTTACCTGTGGATAGCACGCCTCGGAGAAGATCTAGGGGCTTTCTCAGATCAAGCAGTGGCGCACAGATTGATCTCAGTGACTGGGATGCAATGAACACTTACGAAACTCCAGGTTCATTAACACATCCGCCTTGGATAGAGAACAAGGCGTGGCAATGGATAATGGAAGAGGATGATTCATCGCTAGCAATGTTTCGACCAAGCTCTGGGCAGGACAACACGAATTTTGTTTCTACACACGTAAAGCATGCTTTGGCGTACCTGTCTTCTACTTACGGAGAATCTGCGTGCGGTTCGGATGGATACCTCCCAACATCCCCGAGCCACGAATACACTGCCCGAATGCGATATGCCCAAGATATCTTTCTTTCGGTGCATCTATTGCTGGAAGAGCAAAAGCTAGACATTACTACGTCTCACACATCATCACCAGGGTCGATAAATTTACGGGCCGTGCTACTGCAAATTGCTCAATGGTTAAATTGGCATAAATGGGTCCAATACTACGAACTCGAGATGCCCCTAGATTGGCCAGAATACCAGCCAGAATCTACGACCATTTCCATATCCCTTATTCCCACAGAGCCCGTCTATTGGAACGTTTTTGACTGGATCCGAACAGGCCTATCTCAATTGCCAGATTCCTCAGCGTTTGTGCCCCCGATAAGATCGGTCATGACCACTTCGACAGTCCCACGAATCAAAATGTTTGAGAAACTGATCCAAAGACTATCTCTACGAAGTAGAACACCAGTGGACTTCGTTGAGGCAATGCATCACAGTGGCATCACTACAATCATTTTAGAGTCATTGCCAGAATATGTTCTTGTACCCCTCCAAGACGCAATTGCACAATGCCAACCGTCTCCCCCTTCAAGATGGTCCAAGGGGTTATTGAATTTAGTCAACAGAGCCGACGTTGGCTCAGTTCTAACAGGATCAAATAGTCTCCACGTCCGCTCGACTAACATGCTCGTAAGTTATCTCCATTAATTTTCCGAATGAACCTAGCGAGCCATGCTAACTGTATCTAGGCTCCGACTCACATCGCCTCTTGGGATTTCAATTCTCTCTGCCAGAATGTTATGAGCTTCAACGACGCACCTTCTGATGATATCGCCGAGAGTGATAAACAGGCGGTGATTCGTGCCCTCTTCAAAGAAGACCGGCGCCTCGAAGAGATTAAGATGATGCTAAATACCACGAAACCGCGAATCGTGCGACTTGATCCACTTCCCGAATGGACCGAGCCTTACTACCTCGAACAGCAGAAGGAGATGGTGACACGGCTTGCTAATAACACCCTCTCCATTCCGGCGGGTCGTGGTCTAATGAATTATGGACTGCGATTCCCTCTCCTGACGCAGAAGTTCCACATCAATGGCTTTGTTCTAAACTGCACTGTGAAGCCTAATAATGTGACGGTAGGAGTCGACAAGTCGCTCTTCACGGAAGAGAAGATTGCTTGGGCATTCTTCCACTCGGGCGTTGCCGGTGGATTGTCTATCTCTCGTCAAGCTAAGGGGATAGATACGTCGTGGATCCTTTACAACAAACCTGGCAACGATCTAAGTAATAGGCATGCTGGATTCCTTTTAGCGCTAGGTCTCAACGGGCATCTCAAAGGCGTGGCTAAATGGGTTGCCTTCAAGTACCTGACCCCGAAGCATACCATGACTTCTATCGGATTGCTCTTAGGATTAGCAGCCTCTTACATCGGAACCATGGACTCGCTCATTACACGGTTGTTATCAGTCCACGTCACGCGAATGCTGCCCCGTGGCGCTGCCGAGTTGAACTTGTCACCCCTGACCCAAACAACTGGTATTATGGGTATCGGCTTGCTTTACTGTAATAGCCAGCATCGCCGGATGAGCGAGATTATGATGTCCGAAATTGAACATATCGAAACCGAGGAGGATGAGGAGCCACTGCGGACCGAATGTTACCGCCTAGCTGCAGGTTTCGCCCTAGGTTTTATCAACCTAGGGAAAGGCACCGACTTGAAAGGTCTATATGATATGCGTATTACTGAAAAACTACTCACTGTAGCTTCAGCCACTAAGAAAGCTGAGCATGTTCATATTCTTGATAGATCGACCCCTGCTGCGGTCGTGGCGATCGCGCTCATATATATGAAATCGGAAGATCACATAGTAGCCCGAAAGATCGACGTTCCCGACGCTTCTCTTCAATTCGACTACATCCGCCCCGACATTTTACTATTGCGGACAGTTGCTAGACATCTGATCCTATGGTCGGAAATCGAACCCACACATGCCTGGATTCGCAAAAATCTTCCGTCCCGGTACCATTCGAGACTGCAGCCCCCGGATCGTTCTTCAGACATGCCTCCCCGTGGACCGCTGAATTCGACACATCTGCCGTTTCTCACTATTCTAGCAGGCCTTTGCTTCTCCGTAGCACTGCGCTTTGCTGGTTCGGGAAATTTAAAAGTCCGCGACCTTCTACTATTTTACATCCATAAATACTATGGGCAATGCCGCAATACTAGCCCGAAAGACAATTTCGACGCGAGAAGTGTACTAATAACAGCGCAAATGTGCCTCGATGTTGTTGCGCTCTCTTGCGCAACGGTCATGGCGGGTACTTGTGACTTGGAGGTTCTTCGCTATCTACGGTCCCTTCACGCTCGTAATCACCCGGACACAACCTATGGCTCGCATTTGGCGACACATATGGCCATCGGTGTGATATCGCTTGGCTGCGGTACACAGACTTTCAACACGTCGAATTTGGCTATCGCCTCGCTACTCGTTGCTTTCTACCCCGTGTTTCCGGATTCCGTTCAAGATAATAAGAGCCATCTGCAAGCATTCCGGCATTTCTGGGTGCTGGCCACGGAATCCCGCTGCCTAGTCACGAAGGACGTAGCCACTAACGCACCCACAAGCGTACCTATTGGCATCCGTCTGAAAAACTCGAAAATGGAAGAAGTGCGCATGACGCCATGCCTTCTACCTCCTCTAAGCGATATTCAGAGCGTCCGGACTGCGTCGCCCGAATTCTGGAACCTCGAGCTGAACTTCGAGGCACACCCAGAGTACGCCGACGCATTCCAACGCTCCCAGGCCTTGTACCTGCGCAGGCGGCCTGTTAATGACAGTCCATTTGCCACAACAATGCTCGCACTCGGGCGGCAGGGCGGATTCGGCCTCGGCAGCAGGAAGGGTTTGTCCGCGGACACGGCTGCGCAGCCCCTCGAGTGGCTATTCGACAACGTGCCTTCGCTGCGGAAGCTCACACACGCGGAACGCGGCATCGTCCTGGACCGCGGCGTGGGCGGGCCCGACGTCAGCAACAGCGCCGTCAGCGCCGTGGACGCGCGGCTGGTGCTCCAGGACATCATCGGGCGCGGGAGCAGAGACGACCTGCTCGGCCTCAAGGGGCTGTTCGAGTGGGTCGAGTGGCGAACGGGCAAGATGCTGGAGATCGAGAAGAAGGACAAGGAGAAGGAGAAGGGGGAGGACAAGGATCGAAATGTATACGAGAAAAAGGAGCCCCGCTGGGACGGCGAGGGGTGGCTGAGGGCGAGCATCGTGGAGGACCTGAAGGGCGCCGTGTGGCTCGCGGCGAGGGAATGATCAGGTTGCTAAAGTTATGATGAGTACGAGGCATGAATTATGGGTATAGGGACTGTGAAAAGGACCTGGGGCTTGATGCTTCGTGTAGGTACCAGGTACTTATTAAGGTGCTTGGAGAGATGACTAGGACGAGTATGAACATGGATCTATCTCATTATACATTGATTACACATTGCTAGGTAACTGGTCAGCAAAATAGGAGAACGAAAGAAGTAGTATTGATGATACAGATCATGCACGTTGCTTTTTGGGGGTGCTAATATGAAGACTTGGCCTCAATTACTATTAAAACACCAACTCTCTTTCAGTGACTAGGTAGGTAGGTAGATTACCTATTCAGATACTACCCCCGAACCCCTATCTGAACCCCTATTTGAACCCCTGCTGGTCTGCGGTTAGCTGTTGAACCAATGCCACATAACTACTAGTGACCTAGAATTTGACCTAATTGATTATTATCGTATTATCTCTTGACCCGATTATACCATCCCTTGATATAGTTGTAACAATCCCCAGTGCAATACGTATTTGCGCTGCTCCGGTTCAAATCTAACAACCGTCACTACCAATACACGGTAATATTGTCTTCATATAGTACGCAATACATTTTCTCACGCTCATTAGGTGTTCAATGTCCCTTGCATGTAATGATAGATTTCGGATATGGTAACCTACGAGGTAACACGACGAAAGAGGACAAAATTCATATCGCACAAGCGTGAGAGTTTCCAGCGTTTGCTAGGATAATGAAAACAATACAAGAGAGGAATAAATGGTCCAGATCTGGACACGAAACTCATTCCATTCTCACCACTTCATGGCGGAGGCCCACTTGGTGCATTGGTTAGCTGAGCGCCTGGAAGCAATCTTCGTGCCCCTGTACGAGGAACTGGGCTGGTTCGACTCCAGCGGTGGGCAACCTGGATTTTTTATGAACCCCCTGATTTTATCAATTCTTTACTTAACGAGTTGCTATTATGGTACAGACGGTAAAACATATGGAGGCAATAAGAAGGAGATGGAGACAGCAAAAGGCGAAGACCAATTTATCGGCAGTATCGGTTAAGCTAGCGGACCGAGCCTATTCTGCGTATTCCTCTTATCCTATGAAGTATACCACACAGGGCAATATTACACACCTCCATGGCGCAATGGCCCTATCTGAATATAATCTACCAGCACCGCACCATTCGTCGTTATCATCGCTATCCCGCCTCCGCGGTACTCCGGGTCCTTCGCAGAAATCCGAACATTGTCAACCTGGGCGGATATCTCATCGCCATCTACTTCCAGTGTCACGGTGTACTTAAGGTTGTAATGCCATTTGAATGCCCTCGTCACACAGTTGATGATCACGTCGTCGCGCGTCTTGGTCAGCACGAGGCGGCTGCCCCGCTCGTCCGCTTCGAAGAGCAGCGCGTAGTACCGGTTGAGTCCGCGCACGCGCGCGGCCACCCCGGCTGGGCTGCCCCGGGTGATGACGAAGTTTTGGAACACGGCGCGGTAGTCCTCCCACTCCCGCGTGCCGTAGCAGACCATGCCCTGGCCTTCGTCCTGCGCCACCACGAAGACGTCGCCGGAGATGTCAAAGACGTCGGCATTGCTGACGAAGGAGCGCTTATGAAACTCTTGGGGACCGCCTTTGCTTCTATCTGTTGTTCGTAGAATAAGATTAGGAGTGCCTGTCCATCCAAATCTGTCAAGCCATATCGCTCCATTGAATCCCCTGAAGGTTTCATCTCTTGATATTGTTAAGCCCACCTTCATAATTGGGTTGTTGTCTAATGGCGGGACTCTGTAGGTGACAGATTTGGAGTCTCCCGGACAAAGGATGTCAGCCACGGGTCCAAATGCCATGAGCTGGCCTGTGGATTTATATGCCATCCCCATAATGCCTACCTTGAGCGGAGCCGTGTTGTCTGTATCGGCTCTATATACTGCATGGATAACTTGCCCTGCGTAGATAAGGGGCGAGCTGACTAGGTCGTAGGGTGTAGATATTTGGTTGACAGCGGGCGGCACGAACGTGTCTGTGAGGACAGTTATGGGTTGTCTACTTACTACCGCAGCCCACAGTCGGATTGCCAAAGCGGGCCCCTCAAGACCCCAGGCTTGTTCGACCTTTATATTGTACCCTACGTTTCCATCTGGCATGTCTCTCAGCCGGAATCCTTGAACGCTGCCCGGAAGTTCAAAGTGAAACTGTGAGCCTTTTTTCGGAGGCTCGAGTGGCTTTAGGTCCACAAGACTTCTACCCATGTTAATAATGTCGTAGGCGATTCGAGCAGCGTTGTTGATGGAATATCCACCGTCCGCGCTCGAGATCAGTACGCGATCCGCGATGGGGCCTCTCCAGTCCGGCCCTCCATCAAAAGCTGATAGTCCATGCATGATAGCCACCAAGCATCCTACATTGCCCGAGTTGCAATCGGTGTCCCAGCCGCAGGTACAGATCATGTGCATCGCTTCGTGGAAATTGTGACCAGCGTAAATTACGACCATGATCATCAAGGCATGATTTGGCACAACGTGACAGAATCCGGGGAACTTGTCGTATCCATACTTGTCCTCAATCCTCTGTCGGGTTTTCAGCCAGTCTAAGTCAGCTGCACACCAAGCTCGCACATCGCAGACGAGTGCAGCTATCGTCGAGTCGGGAGGGACGTACAACAATCCTGTGTCCAGAAGACGCTGCACATCAGCTGTACGAAAGGCTTCGGCTTCCATGACGGCCCATAGCCTGGCTGCATTAACAGCTTCCCCATCGTGACTTACAGATGCGGCGGCACCCGCTAATTGGGCTGCTATAGCTGGATGATCTGCAGCGGCCATGGCCAAGCCGTCGATGAAGATCTGGCCCCCGATTTGTTCCGCGATAATCTTGCCGTTTGTTCTTATGGATCCGCTGTGTGGCGGCTTGATTCCTTTTCGTAAATTGAGGTATGCTGTGTGCTCCGTCGACGCGCCGTTGCCACCCCACCAGAAGACAGTCTTTTTGTTGATGACATTGTTGAGCCAAGTCTTCCCGACCAACTCCGCAAAGGGGGGACCGCGTGAGGATAAGGAGTGTTCTTCCAGAGCTCGCATGAAGGTGAAGGTACCAGAAATATCATCGTCCGTGACGACGAGGGGAATGTCAAGTTTCTGGTTGACGTAGTAGTATATATGGCCTATCTCTGCTAGAATTCGCTGATGCGTCCACCCTTCGACAGGGCGGCCGAGGTAGACCCCGATGATTTTTCCGAGTACTCCTGCATAGACCCTCTCGGTGTAGAATCCTTCGATATAATTGATCATATCGGATGGTGGTTGCGGAAGCTGGGTTTGATCAAGTATTACCTTCATAATGCGCCAGTTGACCAAACACCGTAAACAAGCGAAACTAGGGCAATTGAAGTGGACTTGTTATAAAGCGCTCTGATACTCGATTATAATCATTAGCCGATTGTTATGATGATGTTTTTGATGTTACGTCTATGGTGGCGGAATGAGAAAAGATGGGATTGGGGATTGGGGATTCTAATAGTGGTGGGAGCAACCAAGTTTTATAGGGGTCATGCCCCGCGCCATCTACTATCTACCTGGCAAGCGAACCTTCCACGGCCGTGATTCGAATAAGCTTACATTAAGTACCTAGGGATCGATGGCAATTACCATAGAAACTTCTAATTCAAAATACTTTGGGAAGCAGTCTGGTGCTTTAGGTACCATAAGGTTTTCGGGGTCGTTCCTTTGTGAAATTGCTAATGGCATCTATTAGCGCAGATAAGCAACCAACCCTAAATATAGGAGGTAGATACTTACCCGTGGAACCTAGGTATGTAGGAAGTGCCCCTCTGTCTCAGTTCGCATATCAGGAGATATCCTTCTAGCCAAGGAAGAGTGTATGTGCAAGCATCAATAGGTGCCTATGATTTTATAAGTTTCACGACACCTTTCCAGAACGAGTGTATCTTCTTCATCTTTTTGTCTGTCTTTTCTGCGTATTCTCCTTCTTCAGGCAGAACTGCCGGCACTTGAATACCGGCATCACCACGACCGGTGCCGGTAGCAGCATTGTACGCCTGTTTCACCATCTCCGTCAGCGAAAAGTCGACAGCCTCAATACCAATATCGATCGTATAATACTTGGATGACGAATACACAATGGGCGTAGCCGAAACTCGCACACTATGATGCGAAAGCTCGAATCTGCCCGCTGTCGATGGTTCAAACCGAGCCTCCATTTCTGCGAGACTCATAGATTCCAGGCCCAGCTCGGTATCAAGCTCCAGCGCGTCAAAAGCAATGTCGAGGCCGCCGAGTGTGCCGATCATCACTGCTAATTTCATGCCGTCCTGGCGCTGGAATATTATGGCCACGGAAACCTGCGCTGGCTTTCTGAGAGTTAGGAAGACCATGGGCCACTTCGCAGGGACCCAGTCTCTGGTTGAAATCTTTGTGGGTAATTGGACCTCATCATATTTACGCCCCCTTTGTGGGGATAAGATGGAAACTGTTCTGTAGATTTCCTTTGGGGGTCCTGTCCTCAACTGGATGAAATGGTGTGGAAATACGCCCTCAAGTAGTGGTGCCTGCGGCTTCTGACGGACGTAGACGGTTTGGAGACGCCCCCTTTCATTAACGCTGGCGAATTGACCAACCCGGATACGGGCGTATTGCTCGTCCCGCTCTGACACCTTTTTTAGATAGATGGCCAAGAAGCTCGAGTCCTTGTAATCCGGTGGTACGGGACAGTCTAGGACTGCTACATATTCGTTATCGCCACGCGCCGTGAGATGGAGATCAATCCTCAGACCACGATTAGTACCAGTGAAAGGCGCGCGAGGCTCCCAGTCATGATAAGGAATTATAGTGCTTGAATATAAGAAACAAGATGGCTCTGGCGCCAGTAGGCCCACTCTCTCTTCTGGAGGTAAAGTCAGGTTGAGCCAAGCGAACAGTGACTGGTCGTCTGATTCTTTCATGATTTCTTCTTGCAACCGAAGGAATGCTTTCTCCTTGCCTTCGCCGTATAACATAGGCATATTGACAGAAAAGATGCCTAGCAAACAGTACGCAGAATCTTCCGGACGTGTTGTTACCCTTTTCGCAGCCCAGGACATCCGTCTTCCAACACTCGCAGAGATAAGAGGGCATCCCCCAAGTAAGATGTCCAAGTCAATGCCCGTAATTCTGGCAAGAAGCGCGCATAGCAGTTTCTTCTCGCCGATGGGAACCCACTCCCCTGAGAAGAATATCACTTCCGACGGCGCTAGAAGCTCCTGCAGCGTCCAACCGCGCGTAAACCATCTATTCTTAGCAAATTCAGCCTTCGACTCTGCTGTGCCCAACTCATTCGGCGCCTTGAGAAGGAAGGCATAGCAGATGGCAGCATCGCGGTACCATGCGAACATGGAGTTGATGGCTTCCGACAACTCAGCACTGCTGCGTTTGTCGATGCAGCACGAGTCGATCCAAATATACTCGTAGCCATCTTCAGCAGCCTGTTTACATGCGCCTCTCAATTTTGAAAGCGATGCAAGAGCCGCAGGCGTCTTGGACGACGCGTCATTCGCTCGGCCGCTCTCGATATCGTCGAATATTATCTCGTCGTCTTCCCAGGTATGTGATAGAATAGCGTATCTAAGTGGAGGCACCTCGTCGACCCTTTTATCCACCAACTTTAGAATTACAGTGTCCTTAGCAATTAGAGTATGTAGGAAGCGCATCTTGTCCAGATGTTTTTCCTATAAGCCCCATTAACTAAGATTCAGCGAGACGAACTATGAAGAGGTAGCCATAAGACCCTAACGTCTTAGTCATGGAGGTCGATTTGTACAACCACCCCAGCATTCGCCCTAGAAATTAGTACTAGCGCGCAGTGGCGGAAAGTCCTACGTATATGCCTTGATTTTCTATATTACCTATGCAGGTTAGGTTTCACGTCTTTCGTATTGAAATTCGTATGTTGGCTTGGCAACAATAAGCAAAATATCTCCTTATTCAGCTGGGTGGCCTGGAATGGGAAGCCTTGCGCAGTCAGGCAGTTTGTCAACATATGGGCTCTGGAGAATTGGGGGCTAGGTTGCGTCATGTTTTTTTGCACAGGCTGACAGGGCATAATAGGTACAAGTAGATAGCGTGAGGATCGGATGTTGGTTGGATCGCCGCTCCTTAGGGACGCTGATAGGCCTTTGGTATGCTGTGCCACAGGGCTTGCAGGCTTTATCAAGTCACTGCGCCCGTATGTTGGTGCCTGTTAGTGCATGTATGGTAACACAAAGAGGATCAAAAAGGGGGCGAAGCGCGAATGATAAAATGATAAATGAATGAAATTCCACCATTTTAAGAAGCATACAAACTCAATCTTACAGTCGGTTTTTACTCCAAAAAGGACGAGATAAATCGCTTGCAAGCACATATAATTGACGAAAACCTATCGCACGGTCTAGAACATGGCCGAAAAGCCACAGACGGAGGGTGTCGTCGACACACATATTCAAGTCCCGTCTCCTTTACGAGCAGCTCCACAGCCAAATCCTGCCAAGAATACAAACGCGCATGATGACATTGCCATCGAAACTCAGCCGCAGTTGCAGTTACCTAACTACATTCAAGAAGAGTACGGCTGTCTTACCTTCTCAACGCCTACCTCTCCAATTCTGACAGCCGCCTAGAAAACCAAAACCGTTCAATACAAACACAGCAAACGAGAACAATGTGCCACAAATCGTGCAAGAGCAGGGTCCGCAATTGGTTACGCCACTCCATATGTTGACCGAACATCCGACCTGGATCGACTGTCCTGCCTGCAAACGGCGGACGTTGACAAGAACCGACAGAGAGGGCTCTGGAATGCAAGTGTAGGTGACTTTCCTTCCTCGTTATTAAAATTTCTTGAGTTATGGCTCCATAGGTACTAAAGCTTCGGATCTACAGGATTGCGGGATTCTTACTGTGCCTCGTCTGCGTGTGTTTGGCTTGCCTCCCGTGCATAGGTCACTGGTGCGAGAACATCCACATATACTGCTCGTCCTGCAACGCTAGAGTTGCTACTATTCCTCACGATGGTCCAATACAGCTTGCGCCAATAGGTAGCAGTAGACTACAACCGACTGCATATAATTCGCGGGGTCCTAGGCAGCAGTAATACGTGGATGGGAAGGAAATTCTTTTCGTTATAATTAGCAGGTATTATGTAAACCCCATAGACACTAAGAAATGCAATTACTAACACCAAAGCGAAAGAAAAATCGAAGTAAACGATAGTCTCAACGGCTTTGTAAGGCATCACAGTACACTTTGAGAAGGAGCTTTTGGAGCTATTGCTCCAGCTTATTCAAACACTTGTCAGGGCATCAAGTAGGATGTATATTACACTCGATAGATCACTCGCTACTTATGGAGACAGGTTTTATATTAGATTTTCATACCTCAAACATATAATGTCGGAACGAACTATTAGTCCCTTTTACATATACTTTACCTAGGTAGGTTAAGAGGTAGGTAGCTATAACAAGAGTCCGTATCCTAAAATCGTAACAAATAACTGTTGGTAATATCACGAGTTTAAAGGCATTGTTTTAGATATCCTCCAAGTAAGGACTGTTAGTGCCAAGGTGGTAAGCTGCCCCCCTATTCGGAGTGTTACCGAAATTGTGACCAATCACATAGCGCGACCATAGAGTTCCTACATAGGGCCAGGGTCGTTGCCCCACTAAATGCACTATATATATTATAACTAGCCCCCCTAAATTCACCCCCCGTTCCCACATTCCTCTCAAAAAAGATGACTCAGAACTCGCCACGAAACTAAACCTTTTTGACCATGTCAACCTCGGAGGAGGTGCAGCTGCCCTCATATAACGAGCTGCGCCGCGCCCACAAGCTCGCATCTCTCTCCACTGACGCTAGGCGGCTCTTCTGGACTCTTGACGGTCCCCTGGCCAACTCGATCTGGATCATGGAGAGTGACCACAATCCGGATTCTCTTGAACCCTACTTCCAGGGGCAAAAATGGCACAGGGCCTCGCAGTCGCCGCTTACAGAGCCCAAGGTCTCGTCCATAACAGTACATTCCGACGATATTAACCGTTGGGAGGACCAGTGGCTCGACTATCACCAGGACCACTCCGAACCACCCGATGAAGATGAGGAGGGCGAGGAGTGGGACAGTAGCATGGTGCAATGGGGAGCCCTTCCCGATTACAATGAGGACGAGGACGAGGAAGGGCCGGCGCATTTGTTAATGTGTTGTGGGACGAAACGACCGCGTGGCAAGGTGACCAGTGTAGTGGTGAAGCCCACATCTACCTCTTTCGTCACGGTCCACGACTACTTATCCACGGTGCATCCTTGGCTCTTGAACATGCGTGGTGATCTCTTAGCAGTCATGGGTCTATGGGATGACAAACCTCTGCCCCCGGAGACGAAACTCATGGTAGACTACAATGCCCTGGAAAGTTTGAAGATATACAATCAGGAGGAGTGGGTCAGGCTGAGAAGGAAGCGGCCGAATCAGTTGTTGGATGCGATGTTCCTCCAGCAGGGCGATGCCGCAGAGAAAAAAATGGAGGATTAATTTTCTTGGTAGGCAGGTAGGTATGCAGGTAGTAGGCTATTGTAGCCTCCACTATAAGGCATATTTTATGAGAATATACAGCCCTGTATGTCTCTATATACCCTTGTACAACATGCTGTTTTCGACAGTTCTTCGGCATCTGATGATCTCCCCAGGGGTGAGATGTAAGCAAGATTAGATTCCCTTCTGTTGCCTGGCTGTTGCATTATTCAGCACAAAAGGACATTGGAGACTATAATACTATGTAGGTACCTGGTGGTTCCATTGGATTTGTGGGCTGTTCAGTAGGTAATCTTTGCAATATGGCAGCATATACTTTTTTAAGCCTAAATAAATGGCCAGAGCCAAGTCAGAATCCTATTCTCTTGGCTAAGGGCCCTGAAAAGCTTAATACAACCCCAAAGATAGAAATGAGGCTAGGCTAGTCCCCAGAATCTAGTCTAGATCTACAGTACACCCCCTGTAATAATGTTAGTCTCCTGTCCGAGCTTTTACTTTATACGCACTTTGAAATATATATGCCCGACTTTAGGAGGGGTTTTATGTAAGCTGTTTTTAAGGTTTGGGCTTATTTAATTGGCTAGAGCTTTGGCCTATGACTAGCTAGATAAAAATTACCAATTAATTCATGATTGGTTCAGCCGCGCACGAAAAGCGGAGCCATAAAACACGGACTCGTAAGCCCCCTAAACACCAGCGTTTACCTCCGCATTTAAGCTACGAAATGATGTAAATTCGCAAGCTAGTAGCCAGGTTAATAGCCAGGTTAATAGCCAGGTCAGTAACGGATCAGCTGGATTAGTTGGAATCCCTGGAATCGCTGAAATCGCTGGAATAACTGGATTCGCTGGAATTGCTGGAATCGCTGGAATCGCTGAATTCAGCCAGTATGGCTGGAATCGCTGGAATCGCTGGAATCGCTGGATTCAGCCAGTATGGCTGGAATCGCTGGATTCGCTGGATTCGTTGGAATCGCTGGAATCGCTGAATTCAGCCAGTATGGCTGGAATGGCTGGAATGGCTGGAATGGCTGGAATGGCTGGAATGGCTGGATTTAGCCAGTATGGCTGGAATCGCTGGAATCGCTAGATTCGCTGGAGTAGCTGGAATAGGTGGAAGCGGTGGCTATGCGATCCAGGAATGGCTAGATTTGTTATTACGTAATTATATGACTGGTATGGATTAGAATGTATTGTACCGCTGTTTAAGTGAAAATTGCTATGTTGACCATACTAATTATATAATGACATACTGATATATGGCTAC